>JAPYZE010002003.1:0-18358 GCA_030522805.1 Leptomastidea abnormis
CACTTGATGTGTTTTGCTGTATTTTTTTTTTTTTGGTATTGCTCTTGCTGATGTAGACTTGGTAATGGTGAGCGTGAATTGTATAACGAGTTGACAATTAACTTCTTAGTTATACGTAATTTTTATTTAGAGGAGTTGGTGATTTTTTTGTTTTTTTGTTTAATTTTCTTTTTTTTGTGTACATAAATTGAATATCAGAATAAAAATGACTTATCTTTGAAACGGTGTAATAAGTAGGTAAGGTGTTATTTATGCAGTATTACCGAGTTTTGTATGCGTAGTTTATAATACATTTGTTTTTTTTTTTTTGCTAAATTTATTTTAGAAACCTTAAATGAACCAAGTGTAATAGTACTGTGTGTATGTGTGTATTTAAACTTGAATTTTTTGAATTATCCAATTTCCCGTCATTTACACGTACCCGTCCGAATAATAACAATAAAATATTTGAATTTATTATAGCCGTGCGTTTCCTTTCGATATATATGTATACCATTCCGCTCGTACATTTGTATGTTAAATTTATACTTTCGTCCGGAGTCTCTCTCTCTCTCTTTCTCACTTCGTGTTCCGCTGTACTATACAGTCAGGAAGAAGAAGAAGAAGAAAAAAAGGCATATAGTCACAAGTGAAAAAGAGTGAGAGAGGTAGAATAAAAAAAAAAAGAGAGAGACATATAACAGAGAGAAAGATAATAATCGAATTTGGAAACAGGCCGGAACGAGCTTCTGAAGCTGTTGACAAAGGTCCTCTCATAAATTCAACGCCCAAGAGTACGACCAAGCAAGGAGAACAAGCGAAGAAGGAAGAAGAAGAAGAAGAGAAAAGGAGACACGACTTTCCAGCGTTAAAATCAAGTGTTCGAAACATGAGAGAGAGAGAGAAAGAAAGAAGAGAAGAGAACGGGTTTCTTCTTCTTCTTCTTTTTTTCTCTATATCTTGCAGCTACAACCTGTGCAGCAGGACTTGGCCTTTCTTTCTTGTTTCTCGATCTTTTAGTCTTCGTTTCTCTTTCTCAATGGACTGTGTGGGGGGATGAATGGACCGAGAGTGAATGAAACTGCCTTTTACGGATCTCGAATGTTGGTGGTGGTAGTGGTGGTTCTGCTGTTGGTGTAAGAGAGACAGAGAGAGAGAGAGAGAGAGAGAGAGAGAGAGAGATGTGTTTTGATGGGTCCAGATTATAGAGTCGAAAATTTTTTTCGATTACTCCTATTTAATCTCGAGCCGTCATCGCTATTAAAATAAATTTATTTTTACAGCTTGATGCTGACAATTAAAAGGTTCTTTTTTTTTCTTCTTCCTCTTTTTTTACACTCATACATTTTCGTTCTCTCTATGTATTAAAATATCAGATTTTATCAGGGTATATAGGTATATAGTCATATATATGTCTAGTATTTGAGATTTTTGTGTTTGTAGTTGACTTAATTGGAAATAAACTTAAAATGATAAATTGTATTTCATCATCTCTATACAATATATTGTCGTGTATGATTAATGAATTGATCAGTATATTTATAAAGATATATGATTATAATTTGGTGAAAGTTTGAAAAATTATCATTAAATTGAATCATTTTTATTAAAAACAAGTATTAAAATAATGTTATTATAATGTAGAACCATATTCTTTTTTTTTTTTTTAAATTAAATTTATCAATTAAACATATGAATATTAAAATACATCTCAAAACCACATTCGTTCACGTATGTAGATCAGCCAAGATAAGAATAAACGATAATTTTTTCTATTCTTTCAAAAAAGCTTAATTCATCTTAAAATTTAAAAATTACGAAAAATAAAAAATCCTTTTTACAGACTTTTAAAATCCTGTAAATTTCATATTCTGAATTTCACATCGTATCAGTAGCATAGAAAATTGAATTAATTTAATATACCTAGCATCAGTAATATTAATTCACTTTGTCTCGCTCTTACTTACCAGTCAGTGCAATAATAGTATTACAGCTAGCAGCAGCAGCAGCAGTAGTAGCAGTAGTAGTAAGACGAAGCTCTCGTATTCTGACTCTCCTTTCCTCTTACAGATAGGAAGATGAGATTGAAGAGTATAAAAGGCTGGCGTCCGTAAAAGGAGTCTCTCAACGAAGAGAACGACTTTCGACGAGCAAAGAATGAAAGCGCGATAGAGAGAAAGAGAGGAGAGAGGAAGTACAAGTGAGAAAAACTGAAAGACGACGAGTGAGAAAGAGAAGCAGAGAGCTGATGTAGTAGTAGTAGGAGGAGGATGATGATGATGATGATGATGATGATGATGATGATGATGATGGGAAGAAAGGAGTGAGGAAGAAAGGGAGGATATCGAGATGGGGAAGAACGATAGAATGAGAGCTGCTAAAGGTATAGATATAAAAAGGAAAGAAAAAAAAGAGAGGAAGAGTGTGTGGGAGTAGGAGAAGAGAGAGAGAAAAAAAGAGCGAGAGAGGGTCTTTTTCTCGCGCCATTGATGCAACTCAAGCTCGCCTGCTCTCTCTCTCCCTCTTTCTCTTTCGCGCACGTGTATACCTGGAAAACGAGTCCTAATGATATGCCCCGAACCAGAGACCGTCTTTCGGGAATTCAACGGCGGTTTCGAAGAATTAGGAATTCCGTGGTGTCTGCTGCTCCCTCTCTCGACTTATATACTATATAGGTACTCTGTCTCTCTCTCTCGTCTCTTCCTTTCTTTGTGGGAATCGCACACGCGTGCGTTCCTCCTTTTTTTTTCGCGCAGAAAGGACGACAAGGACGAGGAGGACCCTCCGCGGTGGAGTGGGGGGGGGGGGATTCCCCTTTACTGGTGGTACGTTTAGCGACGAGGATATAGTCCTCTGCTGATTTATAAGACCGGAGAAAGAGGGTATACTGGTATTATAAGGGAATAAGGTATAGAGAGATGGAGAGTGGGAGAAACTGTCTCTCTTCCTCTCTCTCTTTTTTTTCTCTATCCTTTCAAATGCGTACCGCCGCGCGTGAACAATTTGGCGAGAAGCTAAAGGAGATGGAGAAGGCTATTGAGAAGCGTTGCGAGTCTGAGGGGAAAAGGGCGCTGACTCCTTTTCTCAGCAAATCCCTATATAGCTTTGTCACTTTTTCCTTTTTTTTTCCTTCTTCTTCTTTTTTTTTCTCCTACCGTGACTCTCTTTTGCGACTCAAACCGATTCTCCAACGTTTTACCTCGGAAAATTGCCGCGAGAAAAACCGAGTAATTCCCAAAGCCTCCAGGCTAACTCTGCGAGGTGCGAAAAGAGCTTGCGCGTTCTTTTGAACGTCCCTCTTTCTTTCTTTCTTTCTCTTTTCAAGTGTTTTCTCTTCATTGATGAGAGAAAAGAGAACGGCGTTTATCGTTTCAATTAAGCGTTGCGGTTAAGTGACTCGAATTAGAAGCGAAAAGAAAAAGAAGTAGAAGAACAGTCGCTGCTTGGGACAATCCTCACGGTTTCTCTTCTTTTTTACGCGCTATCTTTTTTTTCTACCTCGAAAAGGGAGACTTCCCTTTCCAACTTCTTTTCTTTTATTTTTTATTATCGTTTTCGCGCTGCAGCTTACAATTCTTCTTTTCTTACGCGCCCTCTTTATTTTAAAAAATTTTTTTATTCGTTGTTTCATCGAGAGTCAATGAAACCTCTTTGTCCTTTTTTTTTTATTATGAATTTACTCATGGAACAATTGAGGATGCACAAGACAATGAAGTGTGAGTGGATTGTTAAATAGAGTTAAAATTGAGCTAGCGAGAAAACGGCAATTTTTTTTTTTTTTTCAAAGCTCCTATATATACCGACCTTTATTTTATTTTTTGTTTTTGTTAGCTGTTGCATTCTGCTTTTATTTATTTTTATTTTTATTGTTGTTGTTTCTTTTTTTGTTTGTTTGTATGATAATCACAATAAGCTATTCATTCGGTCCTCTCAAGTGTTTTTCTTTTTATTTAATAATCTTAGTAAATTATTTTTTCCTTTAATTTCTTTTATAATATTTTTATATTCCGCTCGCGATTAAAATGAAAAACTCACTTTTAAATTCATTAACGAGGTCATTGTTTAAAATCCTTTTCGACTAACCGATTATAAATGACTTTTATTCTTACAAAAAGCAAAAAAGCAACAACAACAAAAAAACAAAAAGTAAAATAAAAATTAATTTTACTCTAATTACCAAGCATTAACGTGTTCGATTGTAATCAATGTATATACGAAACGACAGTGTTTCAATTTTAAACCTTAAATGTAATTAAATCGAAAATGAGCGAGAGAGAGAGAGAGAAAGAACAGTCAAACAACGACGAGATTATGTTAATTCTCTGGGGGTGAAATAAAACGAACGCTCATCGAGAGATAGAGAGAGAGAGCAAAACATCGCTCGATCCATGATTACAAAACGTTCGCTGTTGGATATAATTCTATCTCTTTCTCTCTCTTTGGTAGTATCTCGTATCGAAAAAGCAACACCACTACTACCAGGCTATAGCAGTTTGAAAATTTTAAAATTTAATTGACAGATTGAGCGAGGATTGCCAGACTATGTAAACGGATTATCGACGACGAGCGGGGGCATCAACAAGCAGCATCAACAGATAAATTTTTTTCGTTTATTGGAGTATATATAGAGCTTCGGTTAATGGTAGCACTGGCGTGTGTGCCATTAATTTTTGGCGCAGGTCGTGCTGTCTATATGAAATCGTGGTAGGATCGAAAAAGCAATGGTATATATAAAAGCTATACTTTTACAGCTTGCATCCGCGTACTACTATTACTACTACTACTACTGCTATTATTACTACTCGATTGTTTTATCGCTTTGTTACACGTGCGTAAATTTCTACTTTTCCTCACTCCCTTCCTTTTTTTTTTTGTATTATGATGATAACTCACAGTTACACTATGAACTTTCTTCATATACACTTTATATTCTAATTAAGTTTTCTTATACATTTTGTTTATATACATATTTATATATAAATCTCTCTTATATGGTAAAATTGTAAAAGTGAATGAATCCAAGAGTCACGAGACAAGCATTTCCGTTAAAAAATATAAGCGAAACACTTGAAGAATAAGGGTATAAAAATTACTGAGGACAGAATCGAGGCATAGGCAAGAGGCTATACACATGCAATCGGTAAAATAATGCCTTCTTGACCAATGCGGTATATTGCAAAGTCGGTATATCGTTTAATTCCTTCCTCTCCTTCGATTTTTCTTTGAGATCGCGAAGATCCGATGCCGCGACGAGGTGGCGCCACGTCAGTCGTCGTCGTCGTCGTCGGCGCCGTGCGCGAGACCAGAGGTGCGATTGTCACCAAGCCGCTCTCTCACTTTATTCCCTCCTTCTCCCCTCTTCCTCTGTCTTTGCCGATCTGGCCTTGCTTACGCGAACCAATTTCGAATTCTTACTTGGACAAGTCGCGGTGTAAAGAATGGAAGCTTTTCTGTATATATAAGTAAACGTGATTGTCCATTTTCTGTTTTTTTTTTTTTTTTTATTTCGAATGTCGTGCTTGCACTGTAGGCTCGATTTCTCTCGCAGTTGTTGTTACTGTTGGTTGTCTGTGTGGCTATACTATATACTGGCGCCGATTTTCAACGATCCTCACATGAATATGCGAACAGGAGTATGTGTGTTGATGATGATTATAAAGAAGGAAACGATACTATATACGTTTATTTGCGGCTTATTCTTTCAGTTCTTTGGGAATGTCGTCTTGTATATAAAAAAAGGGAATTTTGTAATCTTTATACTTGCATGTGAGCGCTTTCTTGGTGGCCGGTCTCGTTTTTATGGTTTTTACGATTTTATAACAGAAGAACTTTTTTTTGTGTTGAATGACCGAAAATATTTAGATGTGTATAATAAGGAAACATATTCTTTTTTTTTAATTAACCGAGTGATACCTGCGATCTTGAAATATGATGAAAAAATTTATTGTTTTGATGAATAGTTATTTATTTTATTATGTAATTATAATATTACTTATTTTCAAAATGCAAACAAGTTGATCAAATCCCTTGGACATAATTTCTTTCGGTTTCTTTTTAATCTAATTTTTCATATTTATTCAACATTAGAATTAAACTATATGCCACTTGAAAAAACAATATGCTGCTCTTTAACGCAATGTGACCCCTGCACGTGTCGATTTACAATGAAATTTATTTTTCCTAGAATTATATAGTTATAGACAGATAGTTGACATCTGTTTAATAAAAAAATCAAATTTATAATCATGGTATTAGAATAATAAATGAAGTTTAATTATACTGGATTTATTCAAATAAAAATTTTAAACTTCAATTGCTTAAGTTTAACGACCTATGTTAAAATTAACCTTGAGCATAGAAACATTTTTTTTTAATTGCATAATTCTTTTTTAATTTACATTATTTGTCAAATGAATATTTTATAAAGTGATAAGCGAAACAAAAAAATGACGAAGAAGATATGAAATTTGAAATTTCTTAATTGTAGAACAAAATTTTTAATCACGATGCATATTGGCAACAAAATTAAATTACTTTTTGTTAATATTATATTAACATTCATATAACAGACGATAAAAATTTTAATATTTCGTCAATTCTTTCAAAATATTTTGTCATTTTTTTTGATTGATCATCATTTCTGCGAACTTCTGTATCTGGTTTTTGTGTGAGTAACAAATTAATTAATTAACTTTCACACGAATCAAAATTGTGTATTAAAAATGAGTACAAATCATAAGTTATTGCAACATATGTCGGAGTAGAATTCATTTTATTTTAATTTAATCACATTCTTGAAAAAAGCACCGATTTCTATAATTTTTATTTAAGTAAAATAATAAAAAACTGTACATGAAAAATAATTGTACTTTTCATATTCTTCAAAAAGTTTTTTTACAGCGATGATTGTCTTACGTAAATGAAGTTTTACATTTAAGTCGGCTTAAAAAATTTGAAATTTTTTAATCTATTATTCAAAGGTTAATAAAATATTTAAGAAGTTGTATAGAATAATTTTTTTTTTACATTACTACAATAGTATCTATGAATCTATAAAAAATGATTTAAATTGTAAACAAAGATTACAATCACTTGTTTATTCAATACTGCGCTAATGAAAAGAAACTACTCTTATCTCGTAAAGCTACGCAAAGAAATGAATTCTAAGTCAATTATTTAAAAATTTTCATACGCTTGATTAGAAGTATAATTATAACGAATTTGAATTAAGAATTTTTCCTTGTATGATTATATAATTTAAGATTATTAGACTTTGAAAATGAAAAAGAGCACTTTACTTATCGATCATTTAAGCGTCTAGTAGTGGTGTGCGTAATAAAATTAATTTAGTCTACACAAGCAAATGATGGTTGTTTATGTGTCATACATACGATTAATGATACCGTCAAGGGACGGCAAAATTTTTTAATAATATTAAAATAATGATGGTATAAAAAAATTTGTCTAATAGAGAATGTAATTGATTATTGAAATAATTTTAAGTATTTTATAAGTTTCAAGCATAAATTATAGTATCTCTTTGGTTAATTTCTTTATATAAAATTTACATAAGATAATATAAAAGTCTTGTGTGAAATTTCAGTAACAACATAGAAAATCTCAAAATCCACTGTTTTGAAGATTTTACTTATTACACTTGAGAAAACCAAGACATACAAAAATGATATGTCGTCGCGTTACGGCCAGAAAAAAGGGTTAAAAAAGGAGAGTATTTAAGGACGAAGGAAAGCGGAAGTGGCTTGCTAACAATGAAGGATGGCCACGACCATCCTCAGAATGAGAGAAAGAGAGAAAATGTTTAATGCCGTGGAAAGTAAGGGTTTAGGCAATTAATATCCATTATGCTAAGATTGTTGGAGGTGGTGGAAAAGAGAGCTTTTCTCTACGATGGTGACGCCTAATTAAGTCGCTGGGCATCCTTGTGGCGTTGGTGTCATGCGAATTCTTGCAAGCTTTGAGAGCTAAAGGGACAAAGGAACGAATGAAACTGTCTGGTCGCTCATATAGAGCTAGCTTATAATACTGCATCTCTGTAAGCGAGAGCATTTAGTCGTTTTTGCAAGTTTAGTAAAATTGTGATAATCGATAATAAAAGAAGACTATTTATTTTTAATTCAAATGAAACATAATCATTGAAAATAATAGTTAACCAATCTCAATCGAAATTTCACAAAGAATTAAATGTATCAAAGAGACTTGCAAAAATACTATCCTTGAAAAGAAAAAAAATCATTGCCAAACTGCAACGCATGTAAAAAGCAATACAATAAGATGGTTGAACGCATTCGTACTACTTGGACCATTGGACGTTACATTTGTAAAGGCAATCAAACCCGATGGAGGCCTAATTGTCGCGTTATGCCAGAAATTGCCGGGATGCAATTGCGCGCTTGGCTAGGCTATACGACCCACGGGACAATCAAGCCATTTATGTAGAGGTGGAGAACCGAGATAGTTCGGGAGGTAGTACGTATAGTAGTGTGTCCTAATGTTCGAGCTTTTGGTCCGACGGGCGTGTATCGTATATGCATCGACTAGCTATTCACTTCTACTGAAGCAATATTCACTAACTGTATGGATGCGTTAAACTATTTTTTTTATCATCATACGCTTTAATGTTCTTTTGGCTGATATAAACAATATAACACAGCGATATACCTTAATAAAAAAAGTCCTTGAAACGCAGTTGAGTTTTTTTTGTATTGTGATTATACTCGTAATGTATTGGCTGACCTATATTATTTCCTAGAAAAAATTCTCACCTACATTTATTTCTAAGAAAAAATATAGATTTTGTAAATACTTGTTTTGTTGTCTTACTGGGACCGACCTATAGTATTTCCTGGAAAAAATGCGTATCTACTATTTATTTCTAAGAAAAAATATAGATTTCAGAAATAGTTGTTTTTTTGTATCTTATCTGGACCGACCTATGTTATTTCGTGGAAAAAATGCTCACCTACATTTATTTTTAGAAAAAAAATGAGCTTTGCACAACAGTTTTATTTTTTATGCTATTTACTAGTATTTAAATTTATTTATATTTTATTTTTAAAATAAAAAAATAATTTTCAAATGTAAAAAAGAGGGGGGGGGGAATGTAAATCCACACAGCTACTACCAATGGTCACCATACATTAAAGCTCATGCTAGCAGACGATTACGGTTCAACCGTATAGCTTCACATTGCAGCGCCATTACACCTCGACTAAACAGGCAATAATCATGAGAGAACCAGGCAGCAAGTTAAAAGGTGGTGGTGCACGCGTTTAATGCAATTCGGTGTGCATGGAACACAACGCAACACAACACGTACATAGCAGCACAACCCAGACGTTATATCTTCTCCCTCCTGATAAACAAATGTAAGAGAGGCGCGAAACAGTCGAGTGAACACGCATATCTATATAGCGTATACATTAGACACTTGCATTCAATGTATGTATATAAACGCGCAAGCTCTCTCGCAAGAGAGAAAGGAAAAGAGAGAGAGAGAGTGTAGTAGTAGCTCGAAGACGTAGGAGGTGCAGCAAAGCAGTTACAGAGCCAGCTAGAGAAAGAGAGTTATATACAAGGACAAGGGGGAGAAAGAGAGAAAGCGCTATCTATCCAAGCACCAGCAAGTGCTAGTGCGAGAAGGAAAGAGGTTTATGCGCGTGTTGCCACTGTTAAACTCGCGCCCAGCGCTGCGTAATCGTGCTCCGAGATCCCTCTACCACCCTATATAACCTTTCTCCTCTCCCTTTCCGTTCAACGCGTATAGTATAGTAGGTACGCGCTATGCATGAATATAATTTGCATACAACTCGACGAATGGTAGAAGGATTAGAGAGGATGGGTGGGATGTAGGTATAGGCATGGCAGGGGCATGCGTGTGCGGGCTCTCTCTCTCTCTCTCTCTCTCTCTCTCTCTCTCTCTCTCTCTTGCAGCATCAGCTGGTGAGCCCGTATAAACGATTATGGTGCAAACAGATGTAGCTAGATATATATGATGTGTGCTGCTATAACAGAGAGAGATTTTCTCTCTCTTGCTCTTGTGCGTTTATTATTTGATCTGTGTATGTGATAGTGTATATATGAATGTGGAGTGTGGGTTTTTTTCATGGCTGTTATAGTTTATGGATATGGGGTTTCAGCATATCGTTGATTCTGCTGTATATCTATGTTATGGATGAGGTTGATTTTCTGATATTGATGTAGGATAGGGGTATAGTGGTGTGTATGTGATTGAGAGTATAATAAAATTATTTGGCGAGCTTTGGGTAATTTTTAAATTTGTTTTATTACCAAAAATTTTTTTGGTATTACAAAAGAAAAACCAGTATTATATGATTTACGGTTTAAACATTCTTCTGAATACTGGTTAATGATGAAAGAACATTTGTTTTTGTGTACAAACGAATGAGATGGATCTGCTTTCGACCTATTCGTTTTGTGATTGGCTACGGATTGACCACGTGATTTGATTATGATTGGCTCAAGCTGATCACGTGATTTGCATAGCACGGTTATTATAGAATTTAAAAAATGTAATTTTGAGAGACGATTGAAAAGTGTTAAGAGTTATGAAATTGATGATTAAGATTATGGATTAAAATATAAATTATAAATTGAAACATAACCTGTACAGACATAGGTCAGAATATAGCGTATAAAGCGCGCCTAGATTTGATACAGTAAAAAACTTGCTACAGATCAAATGGAAATATCTAAGAGCAGAGTATCTCGCTTTCAAATCCTCTCCCTTATCTTCTCTTTTGATTCATTAATCAAGGAATCGACAAGCCATTGTCGTCATTATTTCCATTCCAGCTTTATTATCATTATCATCATATTGAGTGAATACTCGCATCTTTTACCCACTCAACAATCCTAAAAATAGAAAGAAAATAAGATGGAAAGAAATAGTTGTATATGGATAAACAACGTATTCCCTAATTTTTTCCACTCTTCGTTCACCAATACCCTTAACTCACGCGTGCATTCTTGCGATCTACAATAAAACACACCACAGAAAGCCTAACAGCAGCTCACACACATTTATAGGCATATCTACAGACATATGATAAAGATCAGGCTAAAGTATTACCACGCATCAGAAAGTATATATACATATACATAACGTTGAAAAGCGAGGGAGAATAGAGTTTGTGCAGTAGCTCTTACGCTGACAAGATACCTTTCTGGCAGAAGCATCGACTGCTGCGTTGTTGTTGTCCATCGATTAATGCTAAGGGATAGGTAAAAAGCGTTTCCAGGTAAAGAGAATACCGCTCTCTTTTGCAATTCTGTGGCTTACTACTATTTTTTTTTCTTCTTTTTTTCTAGCCTTTTTACCACTTTTCTATACTTTGCTATTACACTTACTCTTACTTGCACTTGCGTATATGTGTATAGATCCTTTATTTCCTTGCGCAGAGTAGAGTCCATAGTGTAACCAAAGGCTAGTGAGTGCGCATCATTAAGTCAAGTGGCCATGTCGTGGTTGCCTATAATATCTGTTCAGCTTTTTTTTTCTACATTGCTCTCATGGTGTGGTTGTCCTTTCTAACTCTCTTACTCTTTCTCACTCTCTTGCCATACCTACTCTCATTCATTCTTTGATCCTTTCTTTCAATACATCTCTTCTTTTTTCTCTCTTCTGTCTATTTCTTTTTGGTTTCTGGCGTGCTTTCACGCGATCGTTGCTGCAGTTGCATTTAGTATATTTATTCTTAAATGTGTGTACGCATGGGTGCATGCGTGTGTGTGCGTGTGTCTGTGTGAGTAATATAAATATATGTGAGTGTAAATATGTGCAAAATATTTCTCTTTTTCTTCACTGCTCACGTGCTTTCTCCCTCACTTGCATGTTTGAATTTCGTTTAGCTTTGTCGTTGCGAACTGGACGTTAATTGCTTGTACCTTAGCAATAGTGCATTCCTTTGCGCTAACTTTTGTACAAAAATGCCGGGATTAAGTGTCGTTATAGGCTATGCTACGCGTTTAGAATCGTTTAAGCTTAAAGCTATATACACTATTGCATAATAGTTGAAACAACTTTACGGATATTACTAGAAATAATTGTTTTAGTTTTAGCTTACACGTAAGTTTATATCTATTTTGTGTTTTATTGATATTTATGGGAGAAAGAAAAATTGTACTTATCTGTGTAACATAAAATTTAACGGGCTTTTACGCTGCTTGTATTATATATACGTATATTCTCTTTCTCGTTTTACTATAGCCTATAGTCGTTTTATCCAGAATTCACTGTGCATATCGAACTATTAACGAACTACCGGGCTATTACATTAAAAAGTCAAGATTGAAAGAGAGAAAGAAAGAGAGAAAACGATATCTCAAAGTCTAAGCTATATATCCCGAAGAGAAAATAAAAAAGTGCCATGTTTTACGGATCTACTACAGAAAAGGTGCGCACACTTTGTCCGGCGTGTCGAGCTTATCTCTCCCCCACGCTTATATAGCAAACCAATACACACATATATAATATAAACGTGAGAAGTAGGTATAGTTTCACCGCTGTCTAATCTAATGAACCAGAGACCATATAGAGCAGAGTTTTAGGACATGGCGCGTATAAGGGGGAAAAGAACAACATATGAGAGTTACAGAGACGATGGTGGTGGGAAAAGTAAGAGAGAGAAGATTTTGCGTTTGATGGTAGCCGACCGCGCTTGTTCGACGATTTTAACAGCAAAAGACGAAATCCTCAACTGTGACTCCCTCTTTTGACTCTACCCTACTTTTACACTCCCTCCATGCTTTCGATTTTACGCGCTTCGTGTAGATTCGATTCGCGAGGACTTACGCTCAGGTGCCTTGTCTCGATTTATTTCCTTTTATTTTTTTTTTTTTTTTTCATTGGCAATTCTTTTTCGCTCGAGTTGTTTCACTCTCTGGTCCTCTCTTGGAATGTTCCGAGTCTTTTTTAGTCTGAATATATAGTGCGGGCGTATGTTTTACAGGCTCGCCATTGTTTTCACAAGCTCATTTCTTCTACAGTTTTACTTTATATCCATAGTGCAATATAATGCACCTAGATGCTTTTGTAAAAATTAGCCTGGATTATGCATTAAATTTACGAAATAATCGAATTTTCTTACATTAAAAAAAAGTTATACTTTTTTCAAGTCTAAATCGCTTCTCAGCAGAGTCGCTTGGTCGTGCAAAAATATATAAACCTGATCCCAGCAACATTTGCGATTTTCGTCGTTTGATCGCATACATTCAGCTTTCGAAAATTTTTTTTTTTTTTAAGGATCCACGATGGTCGAAAAAGGGTACCGCACAACGAATAAGAGCCGCCTTCGACTACGACGACAAGAACGAAAAACGCACACGCACTCAGTCGAATAAATTAGCCCCACTGCTAAGGTGAATAAGGTGGAGAAAGAAGTGTAGGTAAGTCCATGGCGAGACATTTTGCAAACTTGTCCTGGTGCCCACATAATATACCTTGTGAGTGGAATAATATACGTATAGGTATATATATATCTCGCGATCTTTTGGCGCCGGCCCCCTTTTTACTTTTATCCCTTCTCTTATTATTTTTCGGCAAAGGGTTTCGTTTGACGTGTGCGAAGACGATTAAGTTTCTCGAACGGATGGCCGTCGTCGTCCTCGTCCTTCTCTTTCTCTCGGCCATTTCAACCGTGGTTTGGCGCCGCCAACAGGAAAGAGAGAGAAACAGAGAGACGGTTGAGTTTTATTGGATTTTAAGGATTTTGATTAGCTGAATTTGGTTCGGATGAGATGAGGCTGTCGTGTTGTCTTGTTGCGTTCCATATGTGCAACGTCCGGTGTGTGTGTAAAATGTTTCGGCGCTTTTGTCTCGTTTTATTATAGTATGCAGGTTTTGGTTGTACACTGGAATGCTGATGGTTTATAAATTAATACTTCAGGGTTTTGGTGGGTGATATATTTTTGGAAATATACCGATGATATAAGTTTGGACTAAATTTAATGGATTATTTATGTTATTTTGAAAAATGGCTAAATAGTAAATGATACTTTCAGAAAAAAATTACGAAGGGTTAAAATTATTGATTTGTGAGGGGGTTTATAATTTCTGTTAATTCGTACTATACGTGTTTAAGAAATAAAAAGTAAAAAAATTGTACGATTTTTTTTAATGCAATAATAATTATTGATATTTTCAACTGAAGAAATTGACAATATTATTAATTTATAAAATAATAAAAAAAATAAAATTACGCTGACAATAAATCGTACATAAAATTATTTGTAAAGTGATACTGTTTAGAAAGAGAGACTGCTTAGAAATAGATACACGCGCGACACACGACTAAACAAATTTGAACTTGAGCCATCAGCTTTTACATTCTAGTTTTGACTTGATACACGAAACTCCAAAAACCAGTCAAAAACGACAAAAAAAAAAGAAAAGAAAGAAGAGCGGTTAGACATATATAAAAAAAGGAGTCAAAAACCATTCTTTATTACTCTGGCGTCTCCATCAGAGTCCTCAAGTCAGTTTCCTCTTTAGCTCATATTGACTTCGCAAGCCTAAAGTCTCTCAAAGAGAGAAAGAGAGAGAGAGATGAGAGTAGTATATAGTATAGTAGTATACCCGATGAGTGTACCAAAAGAGAAAAACCGCGGTTGCTACTCTCCTCTCTTGTAAATTGCTTCGCATAAGAGCTGACGGATGCTGGTGGTAGTGAGTGAGGAAGCCTCTTTAAAACTTGGTAAGGTGCGGGAGGAGATTTTGTGAGGCGCTATGGGCATCAGCAGAAGCACAGCTTTGGTTTACGATGTGGAAGTAGTAGTAGTAGAAGAAGAAAAATAAGAAGAAGAAGAAAAAGGGGCTAGAACCTCTTTCGATATGACCGCGATATCTCCCAGGACTTTATATTACTTTGCTCTCGCGCGCATGTTGCTGAGCTTTTCCCACTTTTAATAATGTTTTCAAGTTCCGGCTATATGGGGGTACAAAAACTTGCGCTTCATCTCTTAGCATCATCGTCGGCTCGAGAGAAGTGAGTGAGTGAGAGAGAAACGAGAGTTTACAGTAAAGAAAGAAATAGAAGACTTATACGACGACAATGCTACGTGTATAGATATGTATGTGTCTGTATGGTTTTTTGAGCGGTATATACACACACACCAGCGTTTTATTGTCCAAAGAGGGAATGATCCTGTTGTTGGATTAGTTACGGCTTATTAGCGGATGTGCGGCCACACTGGCCACTAATTAGTTTTTATAAGGACAGCGGCCTCTTTCTGTAGACGAGTTTTAATGCTTTGGTAGCGCTGAAGGATTTTTTTAATGATAGTCCAAGAAACTCGTGTTGCTTGTACATAAAAACGTTATATATGCTCCTATTTATGATATATTCACTAATCTATATTTTGAAATTTATTTATACAGTTTTTAATAATCTAATGAACGTATTAAGCCACCTGTGACACTAAGAGTTTATACTTATTTATCAAATTACATTTACCTGCAAAAATCAAACAGGACTTACCACTTCCCGCTTGTCGGAGAGTAAATAAAGAAAAAAAAATTATAGATATGTTGAAGTTCCTAAAAAAAAAATAAACAGAAAATAATACAATGAAATTAAAAATAAGGAAAAAAAGACGAGAAAAGAAACGATGAGCAATTTTAGATAGAATGTAAATTTCGTATAGCGCGCTACTTATTTATACATCTTTGAAACACGGTGCGATTTTACAAGGAAAGTGTCGCGGATAAGGGACTATCCTTCCTGTATCATGTGCTCCTGCGTGCGGCTGCACATCCAGCTGTTCATGCTTTTATTTTTTTTTTCTCTACCTTTCTTTATATTATATATATAGGGTATAACACGTATACATATATCGACAGGCAAAAGTTGGGTGTATCACAGAGAGAGAAAAGAGCAGGATGAATATATACAAGGCACAAATGATAGCAGAGAGTAAGAAAATGAGGTAGAGAGAGAAAGAGAAAAAAGCAGCAAGCTTTATACTACAGAAGCCCAAGTGGTGTATATATACACAGTCGCTTCGAGTTTTGTATCTATATGGCCGGCTTGTAACCGATAATGACCCGACAAAGTGCGTATACCTTTGTGTATGTATGTATGTATGTGTATATCTCATATACACATTCTCTTTTTCTCTGAGTTGCCAAAAAAAAAAAAACTTAAAGTCGGCTTCCCCTTTCTGGCGCCTCGACTCGTTTCAATACAAAAAAATGTATTGTAATTGCGGCATCGCGCAAAGAGAAATACTCGCATGGTAGGTATTAACCAAGCAAGTGAATCAAGTAAAATTCAGTAGACTTGAATAGGGAGTATATTATGTGTACAGGTATATAGTAGAAAGAAAGAAAGAAAGGAGAAGAAGGTATAGGAGGTATACTGACTGGATGCTGGACCGGCGCCACTCGGTCGCGTTTTATAAGAAAAAGGGGGCCGGCTTTTGCAGTGCGCGCGGTACCACCATCTTGTTAACAGGCAAGCTTTATTTTTATTTTATTTTATTTTTTATTTTTTTGTAATTCTTATACAGCAAGTTGTGGATCTGAAAGACAGAGAGCAAAATAGAACCTATATCTTTCTCTTTCTATATACTGTATAGGTCGATATGTAGCAGTATGTATATATACTGGTTCACTATATACCAGTGGGCGTGCTTCAAGCACCTCTCGTATATATATATATATATATATATATACCTATTTTGTCCAGCAGATACGTATTACACTTATGCTCCGCCTTGGTGTGTACCTATATACGCTACTGCTGCTGCTGCTGCTGTTGCTCTCCTTTCCATGCACCTATACTATACACATACAGGGGAGAACAAAAAAAAAGTAGAGTAAAGAAAAGAGGGAGAACAACCTCTCCTTATATATACTTACTCTTATACGCGAGAAGGGGAAGAGAGAAAGGTGGACATACACGTTGTGGGCTCACATTGACACGAATGAGCAAGCGAGAAAGAGAAAGAATCGACTGCTATTCTCTGCTCATTACATTGCTCGTCTGTGAGCTTACTGTTCTTATGTCTGTTTATATATACCTATACCATATCTATACCTTTAGGTTTGTTTCTTTCTTTCTTTCTTTCTATTGGCTTCTTTATAACTCGACAATTTCACGAGCTGAACATTGCTGTATATATGTAAGCTTAAAGAGTAGTGCTATTAAGAATTGAACCTTGCGAGTTAAAATTACATTTTCGTAGAATATTAGCTTATGATTTAATATACTTGTTTTAATTGTTTCATTATTTTCTTATTTTTTATTTTCAAATTTTTATTTCTTGTTTTTTTTTTTAAAATTTTTGATATTTTTATTAATTATTATTTATTAGATAATGAAGATAAACAAGTTAATTTTTATATTTAATTATGTTTTAAAATTAAATTAACTCTGACGATAGTATAAAAACTTTAGAAAAAACATCGAAGTCACAGGAACAAAATGTTAGAAAAGAAAAAAAAAAGAGTTGAACGTACTTGAGAATTTCGCAAACAAACGCTTCTCTTCCCTCCCACAAAGACAACGACACAACGACAACAACGTTGCTTGTGGCTTCTAGTCAAATTAACTTGCAAAACTTATTCGAAGAGTATATAGCAGCAGATGTGCAGACACAAAACTCTCTGCACGAGGTGTCGTGAGCCATTCTTATCACCTAAGCGTAGGAGTGTAGAAGAGTTGAGAAAAAGCGGTAACAAAAGCCACGAAACTCGCGATATATAGGTATATATGCACGCACATTTCATTATACCATCAGTATGTAAATTAGATCTGGAGGATTATGTGACAAATCTGTGCGTAGGAATATATTGTGCTTTTTTAGCAAGGATAAAGGATGAATGTGTATGGGTATGTTTTCTATTTTAAACTTTAAATTTTTTTTTCGTTATAATTTTTTGTATTCAGTTATTATTCTAACAATAATTGATAAATTTATAATTAACTAAAATTTGTAGTTTTTTGAAAGAATATGTGTATTTTGTAACTCTAAAAATATTTAAAATATACATTATCGATATAGTCGAAAATGAATCTAAAAACAAAACATGGTGTCCATGTAATAAATAATTAAAAAATTTATTTTTGACAGCATCGAAAATGATTCTTAAATAAAATTATGTGTATTCTGTATGTCCGATAATAATAAAAAAATACATTTTTGATATAGTCGAAAATGAATCTAATAACAAAACATGATAATAAATAATAAAAAAATACATTTTCGATGTAGTCAAAAATGAATCAAAAATCAAAACATGATAATAAATAATAAAAAAATTTATTTTCGACAGCATCGAAAATGAATCCTAATTAAAATTATGTGTATTTTGTATGTCTAATAATAATGAAAAAATACA
>JAPYZE010002004.1:0-25359 GCA_030522805.1 Leptomastidea abnormis
ATATATATATATATATACTGAAAGTATACTGTGGGGTGCTCAATCTCATCGAAGATGAATTTTTAATGGATTTTTTTTTTTTGAGAAAAAGATGGAGAAGAGGGGTGATGAAATAAAAAATAAAAATAAAAAAAATGTGACGTCTGCTTTGAGGAGATTTGAATAAGTGTGTAAGTGTCTTTTTGATGAGGAGTATGTGTAGATACGGGAAAGTAATATATGTGGATAATCGAATGCTACTTACGAATCTTTGCGGACGTGGTTTTTTTTTTCTTTTTTTATTCTTCTTTTTCTTTTGTAGATGATATAAGGTTTTACTAGATTTTCATCGATTTTTTTGGGATAAAAAACTGTTGAATGCGGCTCTTTTTAGATTTGAATGACAGTTGCATTGATAAAGAGAACAAGTAAGGAGATGATTAATGTTTTTGTTGAATTGACCTACTATGTATAATATAAGTACATAGTACATTTTTAATATTTTTTTCATTGTTTTTTTTTATTATTATTAAATAATTTCAATTTATGTTGATACATAAAAAAACAAATAAAAAAAATCTTTATCATATTATTAAAATAATGCAAATAATACTCGTTCCCATCTTTTTATTTCAATTAATTCTAAAGAAGTTCCGTTTATACCATCATCATTATGATTATTATCATTATTTTTCTTATTATTTCTATCGATACAACAAAAAAAAGATTTGATTTTCATTTGAATTCTTTGAAACATCTCTTTGAACAAAAAAAAAATATTCAACTCAAACGAAAAGAAAGAACCGGTAAAAAAGAGATAAATATATAAATTTTTCATAATCAAGAAATACCTACATATAGATATAATATCAGTAGTACATCTAGCATCATTAAACATAATAATCCATCTTACTAGTAAAAATACCAATTTATTCAAACGATATAAATGTATACACGCCTGCAGCAATATAGCAGCAATTGCAATAGTCTTTCAAACGATGTATTCCAATTTTAATACAATTTTTTTTCCAAGCTTTAAAAAAAAAAAAAAATGTCCAAGCTCATTATAAAATAGAATTTTCTTTATCTCTATTTCTATTATATGTCTTATTCAACTCAGTCTCCCTCAAAAGCAGTCAAAGAAAAATATCCATCTTTCCTCCACGTGACATCGTACTGTCTCCCCCCCCCCCCCCCCCCCCCCCCCCCCCCCCCCCCCCCCCCCCCCCCCCCCCCCCCCCCCCCCCCCCCCCACCCCCCCCCCCCCACCATACATATATATATATAAATATATACATATATTCACATTCGCAGTATATAAGCTTAATAGCTTTTTCCTGTAGGTCCACTTGGTTATTTATACACACACAGACACACATATGTGAGAGACAGAGAATATATATCTTACGATGTATACATACATATAAGTAGGTATATATGTATAAGAACAACGTCACCCACACTTATTTGCACATGCAGAATCGTATATATAAAGACAGCAGTGGCGGTACTATACTCTATATACATATACAGTCAAAGTCGCGAGTACTTCTTGTATTATATTTATATAGAGTTACACTTAAGGATTTGTCGATCTTGGACGCTTTGCTCCTGATGATGCTTGGAACTTGTACTTCAATATGCTTCAGGCTATGTTGCAGAGGGTAGTAAATCGACACGTCGAGAAAATAGCCTGTGGAGATTTTGTTCTGGTTTATATGTATGCTATATAGAAGATAAAGGAGTGAGGCTTTACTGTACGAAAGAACATCTTGTGTGATATTTGAAATCGGTTTTTATTGTCTTTGAGGGACTGTCCGTTCTGTTAAGAATGCCATTAAGTAAATGTTAGGTATATGTTCTTGAAGTTGGTTTATTTATTTTTTTTTAGATTATTAGGGTAGTGCGTGTGGTAAAAATAAAAAAGGATTGAAATATTTATTGTTATTCTGCAAATACTATTATTACTAAATACAGTTGACTTGCAATTGCATTACCATTTGTATAAAATATATGTGATCGTCATTTGTGTAGTAGGTATATATTTGAAGATGTACAAATATAATTTATTTTGAATGTGTTTTAATTACTCTGCTCCATTGACTTAATATATACGTATATTACAAAGAGAAAATTACATTTATATTGTGTGTTTATATGTATGTGTGTTTGTGTATGTCAGTGTAGTTGTACAGTTGAGTATGTCAAGACTGAAATAAATCGGTGATGCGAGAAGTAGAAAGAGAGAGGAGCTTTTAGTTTATCAAACGACGTAGACACATTTGCATATCTTTATAGCTTTGCTATACGATGTTTATATATATTGTTGTGTATATAGGTACATACAATTCTCGCTTTATATTTACTATTTATCCAACGTATATATAGTTGTATTGTTCTTTAGTCTAAAGCTTCACTTTAGAAACTGTTGCTTTTCTTTTTTTCTTTTACTTTATTTTATATTGTCATTTAATTTACTTGGTAGTATACGAATTTGCAATTTAATTTTATCTCTCTCTCTCTCTCTTTTGCTTTTGAATACCTTATTTACGAGATTGGTTAAAAGAGACTGATTTTAATTTCGTATGTGTATATATTTGAAACATAAAAATTAAATAGATTGAACAGAATTTAATTGGTTTTATTAATAAATAATTTTTAATATATTAAAAATTCTTATTTTTAATTATAAACTATAAAATAAAATTGATTAAAATTTATCATCATCAGTTTTAAAATATAATTAAAACAAATTAATCACTAAATAAATATTTAAAAATAATGATTATAATTCTAATAAACTTTATCACTTCAGAATCTCATTGTAATAAAAGACAGTATATTAAAAGATCTTTTTTTAAAAATTTTTAATCCTCATTTAAAAAATTTTAATTTAATCTGAAGCCATAAATTACCCTTTCATTATATCTAATTTAAGAAAGCTTTTTCAGCCAATACTTCAAAATATTCATTCTTCTATCTTTATCAATCTGAATTATATTCCATAACACGACCTTCTTAACCACCTCAGAAGCAGCAGCAGCAGCAGCAAACATCTTATAAATTTTCATTTTCACCCAAGAAACCATCCCCTTCCTTTCCTCTCATCATCATCATCATCTTAGCCTCAGCTAATTGCAGCATAATCGCACTTCCTTTATCTATCTCTTCTTTTCTCCAGCATCCTCAGATTTATTACCTTATTTTTCTCGCACTTCTCTTTCTCTGATGCTCTTCCTTTTCACCCCCTCTTTTTAACACTCACACTGGCACAAGGGGAGTTTGTTAACTGAAGGGATGCGCTTGCGAATTTTAATGCTCTCGTGCGCGCCGCTGTGTGCACGTTTCGTTTTGCATTTTCATTATCCGAGCCAGAGGAGTTTTCGGGATGTCTCACGTATAATATATACGTCAAGCGTACAAGACGAGTGAGTGCAAGCTTTTGTAATTGAGTGCTCGACTAGATTTCATTTTCACTGCTGCACTACTACTGGATGATGATACGTGTGAAAATGGGTTGGAAGCATAGATTTTTTTTTGGAATTTGAATTAGCGTCAGTTTTGTTGATTGATAAGAAATGTAAGGTTGAATAATTTTACAAAACTTTTGATGTTCTATTAGCGTTTGATTTCACGTTTTTTGATGTTTGATACTTTTTTTTCCGCTTAAAATAAATAATTTTATTATTTACCGAATAACAAGTTATTATCACAATTTGTAAGATTGTAATTCTAGAAATAAAAGTCCTCTCTGACATTGCAGTTACTTTTATAATATCAAGATAATTTATTAAAACAAAATTTCAAGTTTAAACTTTGTATTCTCGAATAATGACAGTCTTTTAGGATTATTAAAACAAATTTTGATTTTCAAAGTGAAATTAGTAAATATTTCAACTTATGGTTTTAAGAAAACATTAAATTAAAGCATTCCCTGGTTTCTCTCTCTTTCTCCATCATCCTTATAAGACTTTACATTAATAAGTAACTTCGAAGCGAAGGACCAATTAGCCTTAATTTATTAGTAAAATGCAACTTTCAACTTTTGATGGGCTACAGGAGTGTAGGATAATTTTGCATTTTCATACAATTGATTAATCAAACAATTTTTTTATTTTATTTAAAATCATTTTTTAATTAATTACACACGTTGAATACATTTTTAAAATTCTTTATACAATATTTCACGCATGTATTATAACAGTAATAAAAATAATAAATGTTTACATAAATTTGACTTTAAACAGATTTAAAATTCAAAATTAACAGCTTATTATACTTATGTCAATATAATTTATCCCGCAATTTGTACTTCAACCATCAACAAAATTAAACCATCATAAACTCATATTTACGTGTTAAACGTATATATCAACTCGTTCTTATCGATCATCCATCAAATATATATCAAATATAAAGTACATGTCAATCAGATATCGTTTGACGTCAATCAAAATATATATAAATATCATAATAGTTAATTATACATATATGTACGTATAAATCATTAAAATCTAGAAAATACAAGATTAAATGTATATTCACGCAAAGGGTGAGATAAATGTATATGTAGGTTTTATTTGCACTTCGCTCCAAGACACGATAAGAGAGAAAGAGAAGGGTCTTTCTCTTTCTCTCTCTTACTTTTGGTCGTGGCACCGAAAATTGGAATATTTACTCTTGAATATTCATTATTATAATGCATGTATATATGTACTATATACATCTATGTCTATTTTATATAAATATCTCTATTCTGAGAAGCGCAGATGGAAAATTTTGTACAGCTTATGCTACATATAGGTACCTACTTGGAAAATGAATTTCAAAGGATCATTTATGAATATTAGTCAAGCTAAAAAAGTCATTTACATAAATACAAATTAGTTTTTTTTTTTTTATAAAGAAAATCAATTTACTTCGTTTGTGCATGATTTAAGGTAGAGACAAAGAGAGAGAGAGAGAGAGAAGGAAAAAGGAAGAGGTCATTTCTTAAATTACACCTGCAAATAAATAATTTACACTTATTGGTGAATGCAATATATATACTATATACTTATAAATCCATACATGCATCTGTGTGTGTATGTGGTCGCGAGTAAAAAGAAGTGCACGTATGTACATCACAATTGAACACACAAAGGACCTTAACTTATAATACTTCTTGTTTTGTAAACGAAAATAAAAGCTCATATACCAAGACCACAAAAGCAAAAGAGAATAATAAATAATCACGAGAAAAAACAACGAAAAAAAAAAATTCTTCATCTCTCATCCGTATAGATATACCGAAACTGTAATAACCGTCATTAAGTTCTTTGACTGTATAAAGTAGGTACCTTATACCATATAGCACACAGTAAATTTCGTATATAGGTAGGTAGAAAAAAACTGCATCGTCGCGTCTTGATTCGATATATATATCACATTGCCGCAGTAACTACCTGCTAATTGAAAAAGAGAGAAGAGAGAGGAGGGTGGAGTAAAATAAGCCCTTCACCAATTTCGTTCTTGTGGCAGTAACAGCAGCGGGACGAGATAATGCAATGGGATAGAATTTTCAAGGTGAGGAAAGGGGGGGGGGGAGGGGAAAGGGAGATCAACCAGAAACCGGAGCTAAAGCAGAGAGAGAGAAAGAAAGAGTGTTAAGAGTTGAGGGAGCATCGAACGACCTTGATGACGCGCGAGAAATATATATTCGACGTCCGTTGATTGCAGGATGTGGTATTTTATTTGTTATACATTTGAGGTGTGAATTTGTCTAGGAAGTGATTGAATTATACTGAATATAAAGTTATAGATGTTAATTTTTGGATTCTTATTTGTATATTTGTTTCGAATGGGACGTATTTTTTTTTAATCGCATATTTGAGTGTATTGCGCAATAAGACAACATTGACTGCTGTAAGTAATATATATAATATCGCTATGGAGAAGGGAAATCTGAGAGTTGTGTTTCGTGATGTGTTTTCTTCAAGACTGCGTACTTTTTTATTGTAACGGTGGCTATCGGATTGATCTCATTTGCGTGTGTATGTTTGTGTGTGCTCAACTTTTTTTTTTTTTTTTAACAGCTATCCAGGGATAACGATGTTTACTTCGTATGTATGTAGGTATATAAAAAAAAAAGTATTCTCCTTTTGGATGGTTAATCGAGAGAGGCTAAAAAGTTATATGCTAATTTTGAGCTCATTAAAATATGTTGAATAGCCTTTTTTTTTTTTCTTTAAAGATTATATCTGGAACTTTGTACTACAATGAAGTTTTATGGATTTTTAATGAAAAAGTATATCTTAAAATTAATTTTAGCATGATTAAAAATTTCTTTATTTTTTTTTTTAATGATGTATTTTAATTATTAATTGATTTATAATCTATATTCATATATAAATAAATGATTCGTTAATGCAGCTTAAATTGACAAGTTATATACAGCAAAATGCTTTATTTTTATAAAAACATGCCTCAATTACTTTTACACAATATCATTAACTTTTTATTTTTATTATTTTTTTTTTTTTTGTTTTACCAATCAATAAAAACATATTATTCTTTTACTATTAAATTTTCTGTATCACCTTGAAAATTAAATAAAAATAAATTCAAAAACAGCTTATAATTTCAACGCATACCTTACAGTATCATAATATACCAACTTACACATCAACCTTACCACAATTCGACAACCAATATACCAAGATTAGATCTGATAATACCTATACGTCAACAAAAAAAAACAGCTAATCCCCAAAACATCATACTATACTTCCGTAAAAATCAATCCATATAAGAAAAAAAAAAAAAAAAATTGATCAAGCAATTCAACCGTCTATATATAAGTAAATAAAAATTATTACGCCATCATTTCACACCAAATCCCCCTCTCTTAATTATAACATATATACCACAGCAAGCGCATAATTATGTAGTACCTGTATATATATATATATATACCAAGTGAGTGTCAAAAACGCAACCTTTGATTGTTTCATAACACACACGTCAGAAGATAGAATAGGTAGACAGATACCAAACGTCTTTCTTTCTTTCTTTCTCTCATTTCCCTCACTTCTCTCAAAAGCGATTACCACGGGATAATATATATTCAAGGTCGTTAAGTCGAGCAAGTCTTCCCCTCTACTTTTTCTGTTTTTTTTTTTTTTTTTTTTTTTTTTTTTTTTTTTTTTTTTTTTTTTTTTTTTTTTTTTTTTTTTGTTTTCTTTTTTTTTTTTTATTTACGGGCATCCGAGGTCGCGTGGACTTTTTTATTTAATCTTTTTTTTTTATTATTATTATTTTGGTTCCCTGCGACAACGAGTTGTGCGTTCTTTTTTGGCGCCGGCTTTCGAAAATCCGCTGCCACAACGAGGAAAGCCGAGCTAATATTCGGTAAGCTATTGTGACGTCAGCGACTGCGGCTGCTCGTTAAGACGAATTAACTTTGCTTCTTTTTTTTGTATTTATATTTTACGCTTTTATTTAGCGGAGCGTAAGTATGATGGTGGTATATAATTGCATGAATGCGGGCGCGTGTCGATGTACGTCATTGGTATATAGTGTACTTACTAACTGCAGCAGCCATATTCGCATTAATGCAGTCGTTAATGTTAATATGTCAGGAAGAAAAGTGGCCTTTGTTAATCGAAGTTATATTTTTGAAATTTGAATAATCATGATGATGATGAAATTGTGCAGCGCGCGCGCGCGCGCGTGTGTGTGTGTGTGTGTGTGTGTGTGTGTGTTTGTTTGTTTTTGTTTCGATTTTTGATAGCTATTCGAATTTGATATCCTATGGAAGGGAATACGGAAGAAAAAAAATTTTTGTCTGTTGCAACGCAAGGCTATATAATACAAAATTGAAGGACTAGATGCGATTCAAGAATTTCTATCCAATAAGAAAAAAAAAATATCTTTGTAACGTGCTCTTGAGCTGACCTTGCTCACGTTTTGATTTACGCATTCAAATCTGTGTATATTGGTACCGTTCATTCTTTTATTTATTTTTTTTTTTGTCGTATGGCTTATCTATATCGATCGCAAATGTATTACGATGCAGATGATGACGATTGAAAACGGAGTTTATGTTGTATCTGATGAAACGATATATGTTAAACATGGGTGTAGGTATATTGCATCCGGGGATACCTTACGTCATAAAAACGATAATATATCATCCACTAATTATTCTTAAAATTATATTGAATGTGGGTATAGGTATGTGTGTTCGTTTAACAAAATGACCTTGGTTCCTTGAAAATCACATAGAGTAACAACAGCATACGATGTTCTGTGTGTAATATTGAAATATACTTGATTTCCATGTCGAAATTTTTTTTTTTCTTTTTTTATGTAAACATTGCATACTGTATGCTTGGTTATAAACGTTTTACTCCTGAATACAAAAAAAAATACTTTAGATCAAGCTGTAAAGTCATTTTAATTTCATTTAAAAAAAAGAAAAATTGTAAAAATGATTTATTGATAATGGTTATTACCTGCACCACCTTAATCAATACCTTTAAGATCTGAGAATATTCTTTTTTTTTGGAGCTTATACGATGATTTAAGGTAATTAAAATAACTCTTGCAAATCGTTTATGATAAAGGTTGTGCAAGTAGAGTAAAAAAAAAAAAATTACTTTGTGAATGTAAAATCGGATTAAGAATGTTACAATTCTTTATTCTTATAAGAATTTCCTTTTCAGGAGAATTTTATAATATTCAAATTTTGATGGTAGCATTTTATAATCTTTTATTTTTTTTTTTTTTTTGTAAGTGCCTTAATTGACCTTATTCATACGTAATCTTTTATTCGAACATTCTTTTAAAAAATATTTTTTTTTTATTGATAATTATTAATTAAATTTTTTTTTCTTTCATAAATGTAATAATTTTGTACTCTTTTATTTTATGAATGTAAAAAGATATTGTTTTTTGTTGTTTATGAGCATAATATGAATTAAGTGCGTTAATTAAATAAAAATTGTATCATTATAATATAATGTATTGATTAAATTGGTTATAACATTATTTAAATATCCTTATATAACGTAGTAAATCAATAAATATTTTTGTATTCAAATTGATATAAAAGACAAATTATTTAATAATTTATATAATTGGTACATAAAAAAAAATGCAAAATTTTTATCTTTCAATACACGTCATCATTGTAAATAAAATAATTCAAAATAATATAAATTTCATGATCAAACGAATTGCTCCACAATCCTTGTTCTCCATTTAAATAATTACTTAATAAACATACAAGGTCCTTAATTTTTTTTTTTTCGTTAAAATAAAAATATTTAATCGTGCACCAAATAATAATTATCACACAATACAATCACATTTTGCTGCAAGCTTTAATATTGAAAAAAAATTACCACACGTGGAGAAGTACTGTTCACAATGTTTTCCTTTACATTTTCAATTAATTTTTTTTCTTTCATCCGATCACAAGCTCTTGCATAATAACTTTTGGACCCACGAGGAGCTTTTATCCGATATATATCAGAAGCTTCCAAGGCAAATGCAACTTGCTACTTATATACGATAGACATCGTCGTCTCAAGCCGGAACGGGGAAAGAACAACATACACACACACAAAGGGAAGGGAAGGGGGTCGCAAAAAAAATATACCGGTATATAGGAGTAGAGTAGCGAGCGTGAGATTAAGAGGGGACGTTCTGTAGCTGCTGCGCCGTTGTTGCCTCGAGGCGATCGGGATATATATCAAAAGTATATGTACCGACATACACACTCTGACTCTATATACCGATGTGTGCGATCGAAAAGAGGAGGAGAAAAAAGGGAGAGAAAGACGAGTGAGCGGGGAATTCGGATTGTCCTTCGGCGGATGGTCTTGCTGTTGTAAGTTGGTTCCTGGTTGCGGCTATTGCGTTCTCTCTCTCTCTCTTCTCTTATTCGAAGTTGGATGTAAAATCCGAATGGGATTCCCCCCTCGCGCGCGTCTCCCAGTCGGGGTTGGTATATAAGTCAAATGCTGAGGTCCGCTACGTCGCACTAGCCGCACGATTCTTTTACCGTACGCATACAGCGCTAACTGGCAATCATGTTTAAAACACTCGTGAGTATAGTTTTTTTACTTGCATTTTTGTCCTCTTCTGTGTGTTCTTTAATATATTCGCGTTGGTTTGGGTTGTTTAGGGTTGTAGGGATTTGTTCTTCTTTTTTTGGTTTTTTAATTTGGAATTTAATGGATTGGTTGTTGATTGTGTGATTTATTGTGATTGAGAAAGTGCTGGATATAGTTTTTATAATGATTGATTGATTTTTATTATATTTAAAGTATAGTTTTTTTTTTTTATATTTGTTTATTTTATTTAATAAAAATTTAAAAATAAAATAAATAAAATAGTAAAATTAGTTGTAAAAATGGCTTGAAAATAGACTTTCCGATAAATTCCATTCCAATAAATTTCCAATAAAATTCAATAAAATAATTCAAATAAGCTTGCAAATAAGTCACATTTTTATAATATTTAATACTTGTTAAAAAAAAAAATAACTTGATCTCAATTATTATTAAACAAATACATAATTTTTAGTAATTTATTAATAAATGCATTAAATCAAGTATGCCATTTCATATAAAACCATATAAAATAATATTAATTTTATCAAGAAAAATTTATCAAACCATCTACTAACAACAAACAATACAAACAAAAAACAATAAACATCAACCCGTACTTTTTCAGGCACTCCTACCCTTCCTGGTAGCCACAGCATTCGGAGGCGAAATCCTCGCCGCCGCCGCAGTACCATTGGCCCAGCATACGCACGAGCAAAACACAGCGACCGGCGAATATGGTTTCAGTTACTCGGGCGGTCCATCCGCAAAAACCGAATTCCGTGCTCTCGATGGCACAACGACCGGTGCATACAGCTACGTCGACGCGAACGGCATCCTGCAAACCGTTAATTACATAGCGGACGAATTTGGTTTCCGTGCGGCTGGCAGCAACATACCAAGTGGTCTTGTACCCCTAGACGAACCAGAGGTAGCCGCAGCTAAAGCCGCACACTTGGCGGAACACTCCCGCGCCACCCAAGCCGCGATTCATTCCCTTCGCAAGAAGCGCGGCATCTACGCTGCTGCTGCACCGCTCCTCGCGCCCGCAGCTATACCCGTAGCTCACAGTCTACCTCTCGCCACGTCCAGTCAAAGCCACGTCCAGATCCACAAGAATGCGCGCATCATCGAAGAACATCCGATCTACGCACCCGCCCACGCTCTGCTCTACCGGAAAAAGCGCGGCATCTACGCTGCTGCACCTCTGATCGCCCCTGCCCTACCAGTCGCCACCTCCAGCCAGAGCCGCTTCCAAATTCACAATAACGCACACATAATCCAGGAACATCATCCGATCTATGCCCCGGCTCATGCCCTCTTACTCCGCAAGAGACGCTCGCTCGCCTACGCTGCACCTCTCTACCATACCACCACCATAACCGAACACCTGCCCTACTCCAGCTCCAGCCAGAGCAGATTCCAGATCCACAAGGACGCCAAGATCATCCAGGAATATCATGAGCCGATCTACGCCGCTGCCCCGGTAGCTGCAGCACCAGTTGCTCCAGTTGCACCAATCGTAGAAGCCAAAGCTGCCTTACCTCTCGCCGTACCAGCCACCCCCTTAGTTCAACATTTACCTTACTCCAGCTCGAGCCAAAGCCGATTCCAGATCCACAAGGGCGCTAAAATCATCCAGGAATACCACGAGCCGATTTATGCCGCTGCTCCGGTAGCTCCAGTTGCTCCGATCGTTGAAGCCAAAGCCGCAGCTTTACCATTAGCAGCCGTACCTGCGACTCCCATTGTCGACCACTTGCCATACTCTGCATCCAGCCAGAATCGATTCCAGATCCATAACAACGCTAAAATCTATCAGGAGTATCATCAGCCACTTTATGCTGCCGCCGCGGCCGCTCTTCCTGCTGCCCCTGTAGCTCTTGCTCCAGCTCCTGCGCCGATTCCTGCTGAACCTGCCTTAGCTGCTCTGCCTGCTAATGAGTATCTACCAACGAACGAGTATCTTCCAGCCAAGGTTGAGTATCCTTCAGCACCTGCGGCTCCCGCTGCTCCTATTTCTGCACCAGCCGAAGCTTCCGTATCTGAAGATGCAGTATCTGTTGAAAGCGCTTGAATATTAAATTGTTAATTAAAATCTAAGGAAAAAAAAGAGATGATAGGAGAGGATGTTATTACGCTCGAAGAGAAGTTTTTTAAAACTGATGATTTATTATTGTATACTGGTTTGGAAAACTTGATCTTTGATCGATAATGAAGTTACACTGGCACTGTCCTCTGTGTTGTAGTTTGAAATTTGAATATTGATAATAAAATATACGAATTTTTGTCCCTGATTATGGATTCCGGGATAAAGATACGATATTTTTATTCTGACGTGGTATATTTGAAAAAAAAATAGAAAATTGTAATTGCTCGTTCTTTAAAAAATATGCGTCATTTCAATAATCGTCATTTTTGTTTATTGTGAAAACGAAAGTCGCAATAATAATGTTGCTTTAATTTTTTTTTTTTTTTACTTTAAGAAAAATTGTGTAAAAAGTTATATGATTTTACTGATTGTGTGATAAATAAAAGAACAAATTTTTTTAATTTAGATTAATTTTGCTGTTTTTTTTATTATTCCAAATAAATTGTACCCTTGACATATTATGTGAAATACAAGTATATTTTATAATTCCTTGTTATTAAATGAAGGATTATAACTCGAAGCTGTATTACGTTTTATTTCGAGCTTTAAAAAATTTAAGATAATTATTTATGAAAAAAAAAGAGAGAGAGATCTTTATTTTAAGCTGCTTTTAAAAGCAATACTAAAATATTAATATCGTGAAAAAAATAGTCATATCTCATTTCATCTTAAGATTTTTCTCCTACCATTTCAAACCTTTCTTTTTTCTCATTGCTACTATACTTACAAGTAAAATATTGAATTTCAACAGATTAAATTGAATTTCTCAATAGCTCGTACATACATTATATATCTGTATTATACATACTTTGTTACACACAGCTGTAAAATGACTTTGCTATTAAAAATTTCAGAAAATTGAAAAATCCTTATAATTTTAAAAGAATTTTTTACGAGTAAAATAAGCTCAAATTTTCTTTGACTGTTATAAGATTGAAAATCAAAGAGCTTGGAATTTCAAGATAGATGTGTGCCTGTAAAGTAGATGTAGCTCTTGAAAGCTTTGCATATATATAGCAAGAAGAGAGAGAGAGAGAGTAATTTTGGATTCCAAGATCTGCGCAATTTCTGTGTCGGAACTAAATGTACGAGCATCCTGCCATACATATAGCACATAGGTAATTTCCCCCCCAAGTGCTCCTTTGGGTTATACATATATAGATATATGTGTACTACACGTGCGTCTTTTACGTTATACGTGTCAAGTAGGTGTTCTATGCATATACTTATTATAAACGTGCTGGCAAGAGCATTAATCGACTATATGTTAACTAGCACGAATAAATTTAGTAGGGTTATAATGTTATTATATATTTGGTTGGGAGAATATGCCATTTTGATAAATATTAGGATGATGGTGGGGTTGTAAGTATATATGTTCTTAAATATTCATTTACAAATGTAAATACTTGGAATATTCTTTTATAAATTAATGAATTTCTTAAAATAAATTTCAATAATAATTTAATATTATTTTTAGAATTATTTTTAATTTTTATATTTATATAAATTTAATTATTTATTTATTATGATAAATTTTAAAATAACTTTATAATCAATTAATTTTTTTTTAAAAAATTGTGAATTTATAATAAGAAAAAAAAAAGTATTAGTTTACAGGAGGACATTTTCAGTTTTAAAACGATTGCAGTTATCCTCTAACGTAAACGATATTTTTTTTTCCGCCTACTTACTTTAAAGTCCAATGGCGTCTGTAAGCTAAATTTTAATGTTACGGCCTTGCTTGCTCAGATTTTTCTTTTTTTTACTCACAACTTCATTACGCTAAATTGAGTTTGTTACGGTCACATCGAATTTTTATTATATTACTTTCCACGTAAGAAAAACCTATTACCAAAAAAAAAAAAAAAAGTTTGAAGATTTTTAATTTGATGCATATTTGTTTAAATTATAAAATATCTAATATTTATTATCCATGTACGTAAATATTAAATAAATATATCAATGTTACAAAATTTATCAATTAATAGAACAAAAAAAAATAGAACACTAAAACAATAAAGCTTTAAAAAAAAGTAATTCCCAGTATTTTGAGTATTCGAAATATGAACAACAAAAAAAAAAAATCTAAGCTTAACCAAACGGTTAACAACTTCCAGTAACTAAACAAAAAACTCAACTCGCAAAATTTGTCGAGCTTTAAAAAAAACAAAGTGAGGAGCTTTGCAGCCCCTAAGCTGACAGTAATTGGCTCTTTCGCGTGGAGAGGGGGTGGATGGTAAAATGAAAAGAGAAAAAGGGGTGGAGAAAAATAAGTGTACATGTATATATATATATATATATATATAGCAGCTTCGACGCCTGACGAGTATTAATTGATGTGCTTTTCGGGGTAGCCTTCGTTTTAGCTGCGAGCTTGACGCTCTTTCTCTCTCTCTCTCTCTCTCTCTCTCTCTCTCTCTCTCTCTTGCGCCGTAGTAATTGCGCGCTATCCTGGACGACGATGCGATTGCCATAGTGGAAAAACCGTTTATTGGCCCAGGGAGAAAAATCGACGACAACGACGACGACTACCTTTTGTGTGATAGTGTTATAGACGCGCTTAGAGTGATGGTATTGTGTGTAGGGGAGTGGTCGGTCGTCGACTCTTGAAGCTATGTAGCTTTAATTTTTTTTTCTTTTTCTTATTCTTTATTTTTATTTGATTGTGTGTGTGTGTGTGCGTGCCTTTTTTTTGTTACTTTCTGTGTCTGCTTTACTTGGGGTCAAGGGACAGAGAGAATTGAAAAAAAATAAAGACAATCTAAACCTATTTGTTCTGGTTATTAAAAAATTATTAAGTTTTATGTGAAGTTATAATGATCTTGATGTGTTAGTAAAGATATTGATTTAATTCAATATTAATTAAATAATTAAGTTTAATTTTATATTTTTTTATATTATTTTTGGATGCGTCATTTTTAAGCTGTGTAAAGTTAAGTAGTAACAGTCGATAATAGGTATGGCAATTTTTTTTTAATATAATTGACGAGTATATTATCAAACATTAATTGTTCAAATAAAAAAATATCCATGTAATAAGTACATGCACAAAAAATAACTCTTTTACGTCCATGCTTGATTTATGGTTATTAATTATACATTACCATTACATATTTATACTTCAAAGACATACATTTTGATAAGTCATTTAAAAATACTAAAATTTCTCTCTCTCTCTGTATTTTTCTATCTTCCTCTCTATTTCAGAGTATTATCAAAAAGTTGTCGGATACTTTTAGCACATCTACGTTAATCTTTTAAACTTATACACACAAACACACACTATATATAATACCCACGTATATAATATCGTAATCTCAAGACAGTCACAGATAATAATTTCATCTGCAATTTTCCCGCAAGGACAAACGATTAATCCCCAACGAGCCAACGCATAGGTATATAAATTCGCACTCGTCGTCACTTACTTATATACCTATACATATAAGTCCGTCTCTATCTTTATCTCGTTGAGAGGGAGAAAAGTTGCTTTCGTTCTCTGTTTATACCATAAGGTCGCGTCTGTTGTTCGTATATACATACGTGTGTCAAATGTAGGTATACCTATATCCAAGGGTAGATTTTCCACTACCGCTGTAAATCAGTCCCACTGAAGAAGAAGAAGAAGAAGAAGAAGAAGAAGAAGAAGAAGAAGAAGAAGAAGAAGAAGAAGTCCCCCGCGCTTATATATTTATCACACGCGCCGCGCCCTATCAACGCTATGTCTCTCCTGCAAGAAATAAAGTCGAGGAAGAAAGAGATAGAGAGAGAGTCTCGGGGAAGAAAATAAAATGAAAAAAAAGAAGCTCAAGCCCGATTAGATTTACCGGTGAGTGAGAGAAAAAGGGAAAATAAAGAATAGATGGTGGGGTTGGTAGTGTTACACGCGCCGCGGCGTCTCGCTTTTGTTCCCTATATTATATACTAACGTGGTATTCGATCCTGGATTCACGCAGCAGGAGTCTCTTTTCTCTTCTATACCTTATATTATTCTTGGCTTCTCTCTTCGCGAATCTTATAGTATATGCCGCGAAGCGTAGGAGGTAATGTACGAGAACATGCGCGTGCGTGTGCAAGATCAGAGATTTAAAGGATGAGTTTCAAAGAGACGCGAGTTTTAAAGCCGTTGCAGATGCGCCCTGCAAAATTGAAATGCGAAAGAGTGTAAGAAAATTTGGAAAATAAGGTATTTTGGGGACAAAGGAAAAGATGGTTGGTATATGTATATAGATATTTTGTAGATGAAATAGAGTTATATATGAGGATCATGGGTTTTCTTTATGATATCGTATTTCTTTTTTTCTTGGACAACATTGAGGTTTTTTTGAGGACGCGGATTTGGTTTTGTATTATTCCTTATTTGAAAATCTATCCGCGAATCTGCGTATTTATTTTTCTGGAAATTTTGAAATGTATATTGGATCTAGTTTATATGACTGAATGAAACTTACTTATTTATTTAGCATATTTTTTTTTAATTTTTAATTATTTTTGTTAAATATTTTTACCTAATTCAACATGAAAAATAGTATAAAATGAAAATCATAAATTATAATTTATTATACATAAAACATCCCAATGTCGTATTCTAAATATTTAAGTAATAATCACACTCAAATGTGTACGTATACGTATACGTATCCATATAATAAAAAAAAGCGTATCATACACGCAGTGTGTATGTACCTATGTGTATGTATTCCTGCAAAACCGAGCGCATAAAACATTTAATCAGTCCTGAGTGCTTCACAAATGAAAAAGCGTGTGAAGCAGCATCAGCAACAGCAACATAAGATGAGAACAGCGAAAAATATATATAGGTATAGGTATAGGTAGAGAGACAAGCGCGCAAGAGAGGTAATTTCCTGACATCCTCCCTTTCCTTTCTCTTCATTCTCTATTTCTTCTCTTTTCTCTTTACTGTTTCTTGACTGGCATTGCTTAGTCCAAGAAAATGGAAAACCAGAGTCGAGTGAACAAACGAACAAACACACACACACACACACACACACACACACACACACACATTCACACATACGTTCAAGAATATGAAAGAAAGAGTAAACGACCTGAGGGAGAGAGAAAGAAAGATCTTTAAAAGAGGGTAGGTGTAAAGTGAGAGAAAATGATGACCCAAAAAACAAAAATAAAAAAAACAGAAAAACAGTCGTAAACGCACTTGTCCAAAGCTTCTACTTCTCTTTATTTTCTGTACATATAGGTATAAGTACGACCGTATACATGTACGCGTAAAAACTAAAAAAAAAAAAGAAAAAAATCAAGTCGAGTAAGTATTACGAAGAGCGCGCGCAGGTGGCTATAGAAGGTTGTATCGTTAAAAGTATACCTATAGGTGTATACTTTTACGCGTTACGCGTCTCTCAAAACGTGATCGATGCGCTCTCAACTCACATATCCTTCCTTCCTTCCTTCTACCTATACTAGTATATTATAGGTACTCTCTTTACTTGCTGCAGCTATAATATAGGTAGTATTATATAGTAGCTCTCTCTCAGTAAAATCTTCTTTTTCTCTTAAAAAATAAATATATCTCGTCCGGTCGTTGCTACTTCTCTCCTTCTCCCTTACGTTTTTTATCAGCTAGTCTCCATGACACGGCGATATAACCCGATGAAGAATGTGTGTGTATGTGTGTGTGTGTGTGTGTAGAGCAGTAATCTTTATAGGCTCTCTAGGTACACTATAGTAGTAGTATATAATATAAATTCTCTCTTTCACGTTGAATTGCTAGTCGGCATATCAGCAACGTCGTATAACCGAGATTTGCGTCATTTAAGCTCTTCTTCTCTCCTTCTCTTGTGGATAAAGTACTGATTTAAAAGTGAAGCTGTAATCTAGTACAAGTGCTCTCTCTCTCTCTCTCCCTCTCTCTCTCTCTCTCTATCTCTCTCTCTTCCTTACTCTCTGTATGTGTATGTGTCGCGTTTATGGATCTATCCCTTATCCCTTTCTTCGCGAATGGTATATAATATAAGTAACATGGGCGCATTGCGCTCATTCAAGTGTTAATTTATAGCCTTAAACTTGGCGTATTTTATGAAATGGATAACCTTGTACACACTATAACTAACATTAAATAAATTAAATCTTGCTTATATTTAATCGAGACACTCGTTTCACAAAAAAAAATATATATTAACTCGTTTTATTAAATACATCAATATATATCGATTAAGATTAATTTATATGTGCAATTTATTCTTAAGATTATCCAATTGTTAAAGAAAAGACTTGCCATTATTATACTTTATTTATGTACAAATTAAAATTTTTACTCAGATGCGAATCGATTTCGAGATTATATCAAATTTATAAATGAGAGAAACCGATAAATATAAAGCTTGTTTATTCTGATATTCTGATTGGCTTATGAAAATACAGCGCGAATATTCAAAATGATATTAAAAGATTTTTAATTTTATATTCCAATTTTATAATTTTTATAAAAAAATCTTTAAATAATTCTCAACAACAACAATAAAATTTTTTTTATATTGACAACAATAATAACAAATAAATAAACAAATAATAAAAAAATAAGATCAAAATAAAAATAAAATGCAATATACCGCAAGAATTCAAGTGTATGTATATATAGGTAGGTAGACGTATAGCGTCATACCAATGCGTGTATATAAGAAAAGGAGGAGCAAAGTAAAGGAGATGCGAGAAAATGACAAGGCGTGAAATATAAGCCAGCGAGTATAAGTAGCCGGCTCGTAAAGCTTCGAAAGAGAGAAATAGAAGTATATATTGGTATTATGGGTGTGCAAGTCAGTATATGTTCACTTATAGTATAGGTATATGTATACACAGGTGAGAAGAAAGAGAAGAAAAAGATTGGGAAGAGAGTTTATCGGACTCTCTCGCTTTATACCATTGTCGCACATTCTCGGACGTGCTTCTTTATCTCCGCACTTTTTCTCTGTGGCCTTTATTAAACATCGATATACCTATTTCGATATATTGTTTGACTTTATCTGCACCTTTTTTTAATCTTCGATTTGAATTCATATAGGTGCGCTGCAGCGATATCAACAGGTTGTCTTTTGCACCGTTGTCTTCGATATAATAAACTGCACAGATGATTATGTGTTACGTGGTGAAAGAGAGCGACTATGTGTGGGTGGACGCGTTCATATATTGAAGAATATAAAGCTCATCATCTATTTTGTATACTCATCGTGTTATGGGCATATATATTCGATTGGAACAACTTGGCATTTGCGTGTACTTGAGATTTTTATATGATATTCAATTTTCAATTACAGTTATAATCAATATTACGAGGTTGTTGTAAAGATTTATTAATATTATGACTTGAATGCGTCTTATACTTATATGTATAAATGAATAACGTTATTGAATATTATTTATTGTAATATATTGTAGTGTATATAAAACAAATAAATGATAATAAAAATAATATTTTTATAATCTTTAACAATTATATTTAGTTTTTCCATAAAATTTATTATTATTTCATTATTAAAAAAGAAAAGTAGTTTAAGATCTATTATGTAAATAGAAAAAAAAAATTGCTCAGCAGAAAAGTATTTCAAAACAGGGAAAAGACAGATTCGTGTTATCCAAGATAAAAAAAAATAAAAAAAAAAAAAATAAAGACTGTCAAGAGACTATATGCGCGGGTGCACGCGTTATTATATTCCTGACAGGCCGCAGATTTCCCGCAAAAGATAAAAACCTATACAAGCAGAACAAAAAGGGAAAGAAGATGAAGAAGAAGACGGGTGTAGGATGCAAAAACAAAAGCCGCGCGCTGACGTGCAATAAGCAAACTCAGGATGATCAAAGGTAAAGTAAAGCGTCCCTTCACAAAAAAAAAGACAAGCCCTCGGCCCTGGGACACCGAAAAAGGGTTATTGGTGCGGTATACTGGTAAAGGGTGTACCGCTGGTATATATACCTATATAATATAGAAGGAGGTGGATTTGCAGTGGTGACAGCTCGACAGGGGGTAAAAGATTCTGGGCGATCGGATGTGTGCAAGATTTCCCCAAGCGTTTGACCTTACTTGCTCTTTTTCTTTTGAACAATAAGTACAACAATGCGTGGCTGTTATTGCCGCGTCTGTGCTCGCAATGGAATGTCACGTGGCAGCACGTATAGTGTCCTAGGATTTCTCGCAATCGTAACACGACGAACACCGTGTCATGTAGGATACGCATGTTGTGGGTGGTTGAATTTTTGAAATAACAATAATTTATAAGTTTTAAATTTATATATACGTATGTAATTGAGCTGGTACTATTCGAATAAAAATAATTCGAATATTCGAAAATATTATTTGACGAATATTCGTAATTCGAATATCAAATATTATTTATTAAATAATATTTAAATAATTAAATAAATGAAAAAGAAATTTTTATAAAGAATACTATTTAATATTCGAATAATATCAAATTATTCGTTTATACTATTTGAATTTTCGAATTATTTTAAAACGAATATTCGAAAACGATTATTCGAACAGTTAAAAAATTCGTATTCGTTTACCAGCCCTAGTACTTATGTAAACCAGTATACCTAAGACGAATCGTTATACGACGGAACCTACTATAGAGCGCCACCGGCAATCCCGACCTTTGACGATACACCGCTAGGTGGCTACCGTCAAATCTTTCTCAAAAGAAGAATAGCAACCTTGAAGTGTTAAATAGAGTCAGAAACACTGCTTCAGTATCGCTTCGTGGCTTATATGGCTATGATCAAAGTGTAGTATCTGTTCTTTTCAGCTTGATATCTGAAATGCTCTCTACATGAGAGCCAGAATATCGAACTGATTTTTGCAAAAAGGCGGATGCGTTCGGGGCTTGCTCCAGCTCCGCCACGGGTCAACCCTGCATTGCACTACAGCAGGGAATGGCCCATTATAAAATATTGAAAACACAAATCTCCTTCAGCAGGGGGAGGGGATACGCAGTCAGAAGCGGCTGTATACAAAGTATACCGTCGTATAACACTTCGTATTGTGGTACTACGAAAAATTTTTTTATTAATTTGTAGTAATCATTATAATAAATAATTCCGTCATACGGCGGTTCGTAATAATTATCATTATTATAATTATTATAAATAAATCCATCGTAATAACATTTTATAATATTATTAAAATTAAACATCTTACATATAAGTATTAATAAAGAGCCAATGTACATTCATGTAAATCGATGCGATATAAAACAATTCGAGCAGACAGGTCTTAATGAAAATCGTACATAAGTTATGGATCTGGATATACCTATAACCACGCGCCGATGTTCAAATTTATTTATGTTAGCGTCATATCCGCGAGCCAACATCATCTTACTTCCAACACGCCGGAGATCATCATCATCTTTCTCAGCTTGAATATTTTTCGCGTGCCTAAGCCACATTACGGCATAGTAAAAGATTGAGCTATCTCAGCTCGACTGCCACGACAAGCGATCGATTTGTGAAAATTTATTTATGACAAGCTATGTCTTTTTTATTTTTTTAAAGAATCATTTAATAAATATATTTTGCATGGGTAAATAATCTCTTTATGGTCAAGCTAGCAAATTATTTTTTTTTTATTTTTACTTTTTAATCAATTAAGTAAATTAAAAATTAAATTAAATGATGCTCAACTATCTTTATAAGAATAAAAAAAACAAATCATAAATAAAAAAAAAGTTATAGTCTATTTATATACAGTAAACACTAATATTTTTTTCCTTTTTTTATCCAGAGACTAAGATTAGACACGTCCGTTTAGTCAAAAGAGGGTAATTAAAAGGTAAGCTGCAATTATACGAATAGCTTGATGTGCGCGCACGCAATTTGTCGCAATTTTCTCGTCTTCACGATGAGTACATAATACACACACATACACACGACACATGCCGGAGGATATAGACTCCGTTAGTGTGCCAATGTCGCGCTCCGCACATCGCCTACGCGCACTTTGCTATTGTTCTCCCCTTCTCTTCTACTTTCCTTTATCCTCTCCTTATTCTCCTTCTCCCTGCGGAATCTTGTTGGGTGATTTTATGGTACGCAAGAGTAGTTTGAACGTATAGAGACTCGTGTTTTGTGTATGTGTGTGTGTTATAGAGAGGCGCCGTGGTCAAATAAACGAGTAATATTAATGCCATGACGAAAATGTATCTCTCTCCGTGATTTTTCTTTTTTCTTTTATTTGATTTTCTTAATCTGAAATTATTTTTTTTTTGCTAATTGTTGCAACAGCGACTTTGATTTTCTCTTTATATGATCCTTAAAAATAATTTTATTGCTCGTTTTTTTTTCTTGTTGAAGAAATCGTTAATTAATTTATATTATTGTAAAGAAGTGAAGTAACACAATAATTTCCTCATCCTCAAATTTTTTTTTTCACAAAAAATCTATACAGCCAAAAGTTGATATATTTATATATTCCTTACATTGGTTTGTATATAATATGCAAAGAAATAAATAAAATCGATACGGATTTCGATAGTAATCTAAGCGAAATTCCCGTTGAAAATCCAAAAAAGGGAGGATACCTATACCTATATAAAGAATATAAGCGCATATAGAGCAAAAAAGAGATATAAAGTGCAGTTTCTCTCTCTTGTATATATAAATAAGGATGCGCATAAGGTATGATATATACCTATATAGGTATAACTTGCGGATTGCAAGCATTTGCATCGGCATGCGGACCGATATATAGACAAACCTCTCCCCCCCTCTCCCTCTTCTTCCTCATTGCTTGCCAATGTCGCTCTCTCGCAGAAGAAGAACACCGCAATCAGATCTTAGACCGCTTTTGCTTACAGCAGCAGCAGCAGCAGTAGCATCCTTTTTTTTGCACAACTTCCCTATTCTCTCTCATTTATCTTACTTTCTGGAAACGAAGCGCGGTATACTGATGTTTTTCTATATGACGATAAGCGTTCGAAGGATATAGGTACGAGCTGGTCGCTCTTGATAACCAAGAGAGATGCAATCTAGCGTTTTTTATTATTATTATTTTTCTTTTTTTATCTATTTTTTCTTTTTTGTTTTGTTTATTATTCAAGAATTGCGGATTTATTTCTTGTTATCTGGAACAGCCGCGTTATTATATGCGTAAGAGCGCGAGTTAAGTCAGCGTGTAATTGAGAGCCAGGGTGCAATTGTTTATATGTATGTATATATACATCTATGCGCGCTTTATACCGATTGTGGCGTGGCTTTCTCGTTGCGTAATCCATCATTTATATTCATCTTTATTATATATATTCTGTATATATATTCTGTATTTATGTAAAGATATTTTATTATTTTCTTTTTTTCTTATTTTTTTATTATTTTTAAACATTTCTTTTGTAGCATGAATGTGACATATTTCAGTGTGACACATTTTACTTTGTTCTGATTTTCTTGTAATTTTCTTATGTAATGGTATTTGTTAATCTTTTTGAATATTAATCTGTCAGTGATGTTTGGAGAAAGGTATTTTTGCGAAGGTTTAATAAAAGAAATGCAAAAAATTCATTGTTTAAATTAACATCTAATTTAATGATGAAACGAAAATAACGTCAACATTTATTTTTGAACAGTATAAACAGTTTTAATCAAAAAATTTATTTTTAATTTTTTTTTTTCACAAATAAATTAACTTATAATAAATATATTTATTGTTCCTAGTTAAAAATTTCAAGTTAGTAGTTATAAAGTATATAAGCTACTTTTATATAACTTTTGTTATAATTACATTAATTTATTTCAAAATTTATAGCATAGTAAATAAGTTTGAATATTACAAAAGTTTTAAACAATTCAAATTTATATATTAGGTAGGTAGCAAGTTAGTTTAAGTTATAATGACAATATCATTACCTTCATTCTTGATACACTAAATACATTGAAAAATTAAAAACAAATAATCTATAAAAAAAAAAAATATAATAAATAATTTTAAAAATAATGGCATGTATCTTTTGAACGATTTATATATATGTATCGTTAGCTTGAATATTTATTTTCTATAATTTGAAGCTATTATTCTTTGCTATTTCATTCATACGTATTATATAGGATGGTCTTGCGGTCTTTTTATGGTAATACCCGTAACGGTAATATGGGAATTGATATGGTCTACTCACTTACATACAACACATACACACCTATATATAAGCTTTTACTCTATACTATTATATCAGCAACACAGCACAGCATATCAGTATCTTCTCTCTCTCTCTCTCTCTCTCTCTTTCTCTATTCCTTTTATTTATTTGCGCTGCGGCTAAAGCTCACACGCGGAAGTGTGTATATACCTGATAAAAATCATTGAATATGGCTATAGAGAGAATATTATAATATATCCGCATATAATGCAATACACACGTACACATACATATTATATCGCTTATATATTATAATATATTCTTTAAAATTTATTAAATATTATTTAATAAAGTCTGTCGATGGCAGCTATTGTCAATAAATTATACAACGTGTTAATTTATTATAAATAGCTTGACATCATTTTGCGGAGCTTACTAAATTTCATCGTCAAATTATCTATTAACTATAGTAGGATAATCAAAGATAATATATGCCGATTATAAAAATAATATATTATTACAAACACTGAAAAACATAATGATTGATCAATATTTTTCGTCAAGTTATTATCTAAATTATGATATAATATAATTTTAAAAAATAAAAGTCAATAAACAATAATATATTGTCATATTCAAAATAATACAAGCGCACAATTAATAATCAACAATGTGTTTATACTGTATAAATATCAGGGAAGGAGGTAAACTCGTGATGCCACGTTTAAAGCCCAAAATATATTCAATACGCTTATATTATTAAGTACAATAGACAGATAATCCGATGGATATATATATACAGAAGCGATAGAGTCGCGGGAGATAATAATTATCCGGCAGGTGTTAATTTCGGCTTGCACAGGATCCTCCCCTCCATTATCCTCCTGCTTGTAAGCGATCTTGAATTTCCGATGTGACACGGTAATTCGATACGTTACATACACGCGTATATCCATATTATGTATACTTATATACGTGTGTATATGATGTGTATATTCCATGAGCCTAAATACGACTTTATTATAGA
>JAPYZE010002005.1:0-22996 GCA_030522805.1 Leptomastidea abnormis
ACAAAGTTCGTATTATATATATACCTCGTTTTCCTGCTGTGCTTAGAGAAAGAGTGTGTATTATATAGGTTGTATATATATATATATATATATATATATATATATATGCATATAGAAAAGAGGTCCGTAATGAAAGCAATTACTTAAATGCTGTTGTTTCTTTGCAAAGTTTGGACAAACACGTTGTTATAACTATAAGCGGATAAGTGTTGGTTTTATGTAAACGCGTTTATTTCTCAAATCTGTTTTTTTTTTTTGACTCGCGGTATAATTTTAATGGAAAAAATATTGAGACATGATTTTAAATTTTGAAATATAAATAGCGAAGGGAATTGACGTGGTCGTTAACGTGAAAAATCGTAAAATCAATGGTGGGTATATGAGAAAAAGAAACAAGTGTGTATTTATTTCACAAAGCGATCGAAGAAGTGGACAGTAGCTGAGAGAAAGAGAGAGAGGTTTTAGTATATATAAACCTTAACCCCTTAGAGACTTGGAGAACCTGCAATTTCCCAGTGCACTTATCGCGCGACGTGTGTGTATATGAAGAGGTTGGCTAAAAGGGTTCGAGGAAAACTTACAGGTACACACACACATTTATATATACGTTTGCGAAAAAAAAAAATATATGTGTGGAGAGGATAGGAGAAATAATGAATTTTCGATTATGCATAAACTTATAGTCTCACCCCCCCCCCTCTGCCCCCTCCCACTCTTTTCGTATTTTCTGTATGCATTTATATAGTATATCTAATTCCAATGCACGAGGTTCATTATTTACAATGCAAGATATATGTATAAATGGAGAATGAAAGGGGAAGAACTTGTGATTATAACCCGTCTACTGACTGTCATTAGTATATATACTCCCACGGAGATGAACGAAATAATAGGAATTTTTTTTCATTTCTTGGTTTTATATAATGTTGAAGAGCAGCTGTCGATATGGTGGTTTATATATACGATGTACGATGGCTCTTTTTATTTGTGAATTATTGGATTTTATGTTTTTATATGTATGCGAGTTGTTCTTTTTTTTCTTTTCTTCTTTTCATTCGATTTTTCAAATGTACTTGCGTATAATTAATTTAGCTGCTTTTATATTTTGCTGATGTATAGAAGCTTATATAAAACATGGACTTAATTTTTTTTTAATTTTATTGCTTATCGTTTTTTTTTTATTAAAAAAATTACGTTTAAGAATTTATACACTAAATAAAATTTAAAATAAATGATTAATAAACAGTTGTGTGTTGAGCGAGTCAATTTAAAACTATACAATATTTTATTAAGTAATAATTATGTTAAAAGACATAAAAAGCTTTGCTTTAAATGCTCTTTTTTTATGTGCGTATAATCTTTTAAACTTCATGCGGGCTCGAGTACACCTTACGAGAACGTTTATCGCACATTAAAATATAAATCCCAATAAAACCATAATAACCACTTCATAACAAAAAATAAAAAAAAAGTAACATGCAACATTTTAAGTTTCATAAAATATCCTGTAATAATTATTATTGTAGAGAATATTTTTAAAAGCCTTTTTTGACACTCTAATAAGTATATTTTTGGCTAAAACTAGAAATAACTCAGATCGATAGTTGTCAGGAATCGAACCCATGATCTATGGATTACAAAACCTACATTCTACTTACGGAGTTATACCAGAGTTCCTTATCAATTTCAACTTTTAAGAGCATAAAAGCATATAGTTGAAGGTCTAGTAGTTTAAACACCCATTATAAAAAAAAAAAGAAAAGAAAAAATCTTACTCGTTAAACAGCAAAGTATTATATCCTCATTCGCGTCCCGAAAATATGTCAGCAAAGCGTTAAAAACCAACCAACAATATAATTACTTCTTTTTATCGTTATCGTCAACATATACAAAACAATAGACCGTTTTTATTTTTTATTTTTTAACCAAGCTTTCGACCTTCAAATTGTGTACAAAAGTGCATATAATTTTACGTAAGTCAAGCTTAAAAAAAGGGAAATCGCGTATAATATATAAATACTGAAATATACAAGTACGGCGTACGTGCCAAGTTTAATATCCTTGTACCAAAACTATTATCGCACAAATTTTCGCATGTGTTTGTATAATTATTATAATATAGAATATAGATATGTATATGTATATAACGCGGATTCTTTCAAACCTTTCCAGTTCTTTCTGTTGTTCGTTCATTTATTTTATTTTTTTTATCTAGTTAAGTGGAGAAGTAATCTAAGTCAATTAGAGAAAAATTCAGGGTGAACTGGTATCACTGCCGGTTATGCGACAATATTGTGCGTTACGTTTTATAATAACCGTTTACGATATCGCATTTCCAGCTATATAGGTATATTTAAAAACAAAACGTCGATTTTTTTTTTTAAATTAATTCATTATGTTGTCCTTTTTTATTTTTTATAATTTTAATACTTAGAAAAATTCAAAAAGTGCAACCTTAACCAAAAATAAAAAAAAAACCTTAAGGGATGGGAAATAAAGCAGCCTGTTGGTTCGTGGTTTACTCTGTAACGGTCGCGGACAGAGATGCGTTAATATACATATACACATAGGGGTGCGGGTGGTAAACCGAGCGAAACATAGGTTGGCGCATCAAAAAAAAAGGGACCCTCTTCACCTTTCTCCCACCCTCCCTTTTTTTTACGTTGAATTTAATTAGCACGTTATAGTGCAGTACACGCGAACGGCACGTGCCCCTCTATACTCTTATATATACTACCCCATTACTTGTATACCTCAAACAGGAAGTACCTTTAAGCGCAGTCTAAGCTGTGTCCCCTTTTCCGATTGCCATACTCGTAATGCTTCAGCGCGTAGGTATAAAACGAAAAAAAAAAAATGAAACAAGGTGAAGAAGAGGCACATAAGTATTTTCTCACGATTTCGTTTCGTACCTTTTTTTTTACTTTACTTTTTTTTTGTTTTTTAAGGTGTAGTGTTGCTTGCTGGGATTCTTAAATATTTACTGCGATTTGGTGATTCAACTATATATATGTATGTATGTATGTTAGGGGATGCATTTTGATGATTACTTTGAGGGGACTGTGGTATGAGGATTGATCGATTTGATGCGCTTCAATTTTTTTTTTGGTTTCTTTTTTTTCGAGTGTGTTGGGTTTATTGATGTTGCTTTACATGGGGTATTTTAGAGTAGGTGGATATACCTATATGCGTGGGATTTAATGCGATCATTTTTTTTTCAAATTTATAAGTAAAAATATTTCATTGTTATCAAGTACAACCATAATGTATCATTTTTTATAAAATATTCAATAAAATTTATAATTTATGTTTTGTAATTTACTAAAAATTGACGATACATAAAGTATCTACCTATACCACATTTCAAAAAAAAGAAAAGAAGGAAAAAGAAAAAGAAGATCGAGAGAAAGAAACAAGTATTTATGGTTTAATATAATAAAATATTCATTAACTACATATAAACAGTAAGCAAGCTTGCAAAGCACAATGTTTTTATATTGTGGTATATAGAAGAAGAAGAAGAAAAAAAATTTTTCACAGTACATGTCTTCAACTACTCTATTTTCATGTCACTTTCTCAACTGCGATGTCGAGAATAATAAGAGGAGTTGGCATATACAGTTTGTGTAGTATATAGAGTCCAGAAAATATAGCAGCATATATATAGTTATCCAGAGCTTGAAACGATTGGCTATAAGTGCGGCGATACATCCAACAAAACGAACAACCCCTGCTCGACAATTTACCACCACCACCACCACCACCACCACCACTAGTACCACCACTAATACCACTTCGTTTACTCATGAATATATCCCCTCCCCCCCCCCCCCCCTTATAGTTTAATAGCAATTTCTCGTGTATATAGGAAAATGAGCGGAGCTTCGCCACGTGGCTCTTTCTATATATATGTTACACATATAGAGTTTGTGTATGTATAATATAGCTGTGGCGATCGTGAAATAATCATGGGAATTCCGGTAACTTGGCTTCACCCCTTTTGTTTGACGTGTAGGGAAACTTTGTCCCGACTACTATATAAACCCTTTGCTTTAGTTTGTCCCCCTCTCTTCTACCACAAACCTTTTCTTGGTTTTTTTTGATGTCGTGAAAAATTGTTACTACATGTTTTTCTTTTCTTTTTTTTTTTGTTTTGTTTTTTGAGAGATAGAATTGTACTTGGTGATAAAGTGGTAAAGTTTATGTTTGCATTTTGGATAGTTTAAGTGATAAATGTGGTTGCTAAAATTATTTTTTTTTATATCTAATGGTATAATGATGTGTTATTATTAAAATTTGTGTATATACGAAATTGACGAAAGTTTGACATGTAGGAAATATTATGCTAAAGTATTTGCGATTATGGTTACAATACAATATGTAAACTTTGTTTTTTCGACTTGGATATTATTCTATTATATTTTAATTGACAAATTTCATAGTTTATGTTTATACCTATGTACTTGTATTTTGCGGTAAAAGAAAATTACGACACAGAAAGGTATATAGATGCATGTTGAAATACTTGGAAATTAAACACAAAGATAATAATTTTTTCATGATTATTTGATAAACTCGTACCTATATAGAAATTATTTTTGTTTCGATTATACAAACGAAAAAAAAAATATACTGAAAAAAAATTGAAATAATCAATTTTAGATATATAAGGGAGGATTAAAAGTAGAGCAATTGTATAATAAAATCGATTGGATTTAGAACAATAAGCATAAAGTATATTTTACGGTAGACCGATCACAATATTATTATAACAGAGGGAGAAAGAAAGAAAATCATAAATCTTTGAATTACGAGCCAAGCCACATCATACACGCTAATGATACTCGTAAAATATAGAAAACCACCTATACATATGTATATATGCGTAATGTTTGTATGTGCTTCTAACAAAATGAGTTTTTATCTGATCTTTTATACATATAAATATGCGTAAGTTGCTTGTATGTATATTATATATAGAGGCATTATGGGGCGGAGTTAAAAGAAAAGCAACTCTCTTGGTACTTACTTACTTACCGTAAGTAATATTTAAAGGTCTGTTATCCTATTCATGAGTTAATTAATTTACTAATATAAAAGCACGTAAATCAAGAAGAAATTAAAATAAAAATTAACAAAATTGATGTAATCCTTAACAGATATATCGAGATATGTGTAATTGTTAATTAAACATTTGATTAATATTCTTGCAAACATACTTAAAATTATATACTAATAAAAAAAATTAAAATTACGTTTCGTTTAAGATTAAAAAAAAAAAAAAATCGTAGCAAAAGTTTAGAATCCCAAGTAACGATTTTATATTAAGATACGTGATTGTATGTATATGAAAGACAATTTTCATATATACCGCGTGTCCTTTCTACGACATTAATCAATTATTTAAAAAGTAACTTTTGGTTTTAACTTAACGAGCTTACGAATTCGAGCAATCATTAACGTACAACTTACAGTATATGTATGTTTTTTTTTTATTCTATCATCAAGGTCTCGACATTAGGGTCCGATCGTTTGACGTTCAACTTTCTTCAAATTTTAGACATAAATAAATCGATTAGTCGTTGAAGCTTAAATTATTCCGTGATTTTGACGAATTAACAAGTTAAGGTATATACCCGTATATGTGTGTACACTAAATTTAATTGAGGTGTCTCGTATACTCGTTTATGATTGTCAAATTTCTTGGATCTATAAAGCTCGTTTGGTTCCGCTTTTAATTGTAATGGGAAGGAAGATTATCGATTTTTTTATTCATTTGGGGCTGTTGATATATATAATAAGAAACGCCTTAAATTTTTCAGGTAAAACGTTATGATATATATAAAATATGAGATTTCAAATAATTCAATTTATTACCTGTATGTATGTAAGTGTGCTTTTTCATATCCGACTTTTGATGAAACCTTTTGCCGCAATATTGACAAGGATAAGGCCTGGTATCCGAATGAATGAGCAAATGTGTACTTAGTGTGCTTGAACGCTTGAAAGCTTTACCGCATTGCTTGCACTGTAACATATTTATAAAATATACGATGTTTGATGAATACATTTTTTCTTTCTCTCTTTTTTTTTTTTATTCTCGCGTTTAATAAGCGATCTTACAAATGTAGGATAAAGTATACGCGCGTGACTGGATTGGTGTGTTGATTTCGCGAATAGAACGGTATTATATGCGACGTCTAGTCGGTTGCTTATTGTTAATGTAACTTTGGCGCCAATGAGAGAGAGAACATAACAATAAGGCTTAGAAGTGCGAAGAAAAGCTCGTATAGTTCGCGATACGAATTTGAAATAGTCGAGTTTATTACGTATGTGTCTTTTTTATTATATACAATTGAATATAACGTAAAAATTAAAGATTCTAACTTCCCGGTTTATTAACGATTCTATCCTCTCACAAGCTTCTATTCTTATTTCTTTCTTTCTTTTTTTTTATTTGTATTTATAGTTTTAAAGTGTCGTTCTTACAAATATGTATTACTAAATAAATCGCGAGAAAGTAAAAGAAGCTTTGGAAAAGCACGTTGCTAAAATCGTAAGGATAATTATATGCAGCGTTAAAAGAAAAAAAAAGAAGAAAAACAAAAGTGAGGATAAATCGAGCTTTCACGTTAAGAAAAAAAAAAAAAAAAAATGAGGCCGAGAGACACAAAATCATTGGTGTCTCTACGTATATATATACATACATTCTCGCGTCGGACTCGGTCACTTTGAAATAATCGTCAAGTGTCGCGTATATTCGCTTCTCTTTCTTTTTTTTTAGTATATGTACCGTGTGCATAATTCACGAGTTTATATACACATGTTGTATACGAGAGAGTTCGCGACAGGTGTCATTTTCGTTGGGTTATTTTCCTTGTTTTTTTTTCTTTATTTTACGAGCGCTGCTGCTGCTGCTACTACTGCTTTTGCTACCGATGCTACGAAGATCGTAAAAAAAAAATCTTCCCTTTGGGACAATATTTTGTGTGGTTCGATATATGTGTGTATGGATGTGTGTATTTTTTTTTACGATAGTTTTAGTATTACAGTACTGTAAGCTTTTGATTTTTCTTATTTTTTGTATGAGTTATAGTGTTATGATGAAATAGATTTTAAAATAATAATTATTACGATGTGATGTAATATGTGTCTTAGATATAAACGTATAGTATATAGTATAGCGTCTGAATTAAAAGTCTTCAATTGTTAAATATAACGTACTTGTGTCTTTGTCTTTGAAGTACGACATTGTGTCTGGCACTTTGGGTTATTGTTAAAATTGGTTTGTTCTACTGAGATATATGTACGTGTGTGTGTGTGTGTGTGTATGTGCTATAGGAGGATCGGTGTATAGATAAGAGTCTCTACTCCCGATTACGTAAACTTAAAGCTAAAAAGAACCAGTAGATTTCCAATTCAGATATATAAGTATCTATATATTTTTTCTCGCCTTTCTATGAATACTTGCAGGTATTTTTTTTTTCAACACGAATGTGTCCTTTATCGATGAGAATCTGCGTAAGCGGATGAGTTTAAGTGAGCTTAAGTATAAGCTTCACAATTGTCTATATATTTTGGTTTGCTGGTAAAGCTTGTAGGGGGAGGGAAGATTATTTTTGTAGCAGCTTGTTTGTCTATATAGTTTTCTTCGTTCGATTTTGTTAGCTCGTAATATTTTTAAAATAAGTCGACCGATCGATTTTGTATGTAAAAAATCGGTTGTAAAGATACAATTTTTTTTTATTATTGTCTTATGAAAAATTACCAAAATTGGGAGACACACTTTTATAAAATTCAATATTTTGAATATATTATCAATAATAATAAACATTATCAAATATAATTCAAAGAAATTAATTTTTTTTTTTAAAAAAAATGAAACCAACCTGAAAAGTCCTTTCACTAGAAGGTGGTGTTGGTGGCATATGATGAATTTGTCTTACAAGCATCGGACTTTCCGTACACGTTCTCGCAGGTGAACTATTCGCAGATGAAGAATCATTATCTCTCGTACTTAAACTCGTAACCATAGTCATTGTAGTTTCACGTGCCTCCCTCTCACATACAGATCCAGGTGACCATATTTCACTTTTAACTCTATGATGATGATGATGATGATAATGATGATTACTGCTACTTGTACAGCTGCTACTTGTACTACCGATACTTGCACGTGATGATAAATCGCTTGGTTTCGTACTAAGATTTAATGGTACCTCTTCAACTGTATATTCCAGATAATGAAAAACAAAAACAAAAAATAATTTTTTTTAAATTAATACGTTTATCAACCTGTTGACTTTTTCTTTTTTTTCTTTTTTAATTCTTTAAATCGCGAGTGTATATATTATACCAGAGGGTGAGGGGGGGTTTAGTTTAGTGGCACTTTCACCAAGACATATATACCGACACTTTTGCCTGGTGCATACTATTATATACACGTATGTGTGCCAAAAGTGTCAAATTCCCGTCATTACCTACCCAGCGATTCGATTAATCGGAACGGTAGTAGGTGGGGGGAAAGGGGATAAAAGCGCGTCGGAAAGGTCGAATTAATGGTATAGTCGGTAGTCAACCGGGAAGAGTAAGCGCGTCGATGATTGCCAAGTAAAGAGAGAGAGAGAGAGAGAGAGAGAGAGAGAGAGAGAGTGAACGAAAGATATACATAGGTGTATAAAAAGAAGAAGATGAAGGAGGAGGAGGACCACCCGTCGCGTTTGATATATACGCATCCGAAACGACGTAACGTCACGCAGAGTATACAAGAACTTTAACGCCCGCGTGTGTGTGTATAAATACACTCGATTATATACATATATCCGCGAATAAGAGATGCAAGATAAAAAAAAAAAAAGGGATACTTACGGTACTTTGCCTTCTCAGGACTTGATCTACGCGCAGGTGACGATGACGACGACGATGATGAACAATCCATTGCAAGTAAACTCGAAGGCGGTTCGGTCGCATGGATTGCGGCTTCGTGTCCTGTTGGTAAACGGGCACTGGGTGGAAATGCGGGATGTTGAGCTGCTGTTGATGCTGCTGCCGCTGCTGTTGCTGCTGGTAATAAAAGACCTGCTGCCATTGCTTGTTGTGCCCACCAGGTTGCTGCTGCTACGCTACCGTAACCTCCGTACATTAGGTTACAGCGCATCTCTGAATTATTATCATTATTATTATTATTTTGCGGGCAAATAAAATAGATATTTTTTATCGGATGATATATATATTTTTATTATTTGATTATCTAATTCTCTTTTTTTTATTATTGATTTTTTAAATTTATTTATTTGATTTTTTTTTATACTTGGTTGTTACCGCTTTTTTTTAATTTTTTGTTGTTGTGGTTGTGGTATGTATACGAGGATGCGGTTTATAGTATAATATGGAGAAAAGAAGAGAGAAATATAGATAGTTGAATGATGCTGGCCCAGAAAAGAAAAATCACGGAATCGCGGTTTTCTCTCCTTTATATACTCGGACAAAAACACGAAGAACGGATTTGTTCGCGCTTACACGCACGCGACCTGTTCTTTTTCTTTCTTTTCTTACTTTTTTTTTTTTATTCTTGGATCTGACCATACAACTTTGCGACTGATCTTATTCTTTCTTTCTATCTTTCTTTCTTTCTTTCCTTTTTCTTTAAATTTAAAGAATATAAATATGTTATGTAGTTTAACGTATCGTAATCGAATTTATATTTGTGTTTATGCAATAAATGAATTTCAATCGTTTTAATAAAAATTTGAGTTTAATTATGTTTTGAAATCCTTTATTATATGCAATGCAAGATTTCTTTAAAAAGTACGATATAAAAAAGGAAACCATTTTGAAATCTTTACAGCCCTTAAATATGATATAAAAAAAAAGAAAAGAAAACGTTTAAACCCTGTACAAAAAGACTTCCTGCATTTCAATTTCGAAATTGCATATATTTCATTGTACTACATGTATTGCGTAATTTTTATTTTATCCTCGACTCTCAAATTCTCATATAAAATACTACCGCAAATAAAAAAATTCAAAAAAATCAATATATCAACAAAATATTTAACATAAAAAAATTAAAAATAAATAAAAAGAAATAAAAATAAAAAAAAGAAAATTAAAAACACCTACCTCTAGCAGGTAAAGACCCCGGCAATCTTTGTAAATCCGCAGGATAACCAGGAACCAAATTAAACGCACTTAATCTCTCGTACATATTTGGTTGCTGCTGTTGTTGTTGTTGTGGTCCAATAACTGTACCAGTTGGACTCCAAGGATGTACCGACGGACTACTTGGTGGCGACAAAGTAGCCGGTGGTGATAATGTACCCGCCGGCAATCCTAATATAGTCGCCCCCTTAACATCACCACACTCGAGTTCCGCCTTCATTGGCCAATTGCTTTGCGAGACCGTATCTGTTATTATTAACGCGGGAGAAAGAGAATAGGGATATGATTTGAATTGTAATATGTTGATTCGAGAGACTTTGTGCGACTGTCGTTATTTGTATGATTGAGTGAAGTATATATAAGTATAAAAGTCATCCCCACCCTATTACGGCTATATATAAAAGCTTGTGTCTTTCGTTTATGAAAAAATTTTGAGGAGAGGGGAATTGACAAATCGCTGGAAAATACTCTGGATATGTACATAATAAAGTTTGTACTATTTTGAGAAAACGATTATAATGTAACATTTAAATTTTTAATTATCGAGATTGCTTCGTTCATAATAACACACGTGTTGCTTACGTGGTACCTATAATGATAATGATGATGGTTTACACCCAAACTGTAGCAAGTGTTTGAAATCTAATAAAATTTGTTTAATCTAATTACGATATTTCTTCAATTTTTTATTTTTAAACTTTGAAAAAAAAAATTTTCTCCATAAAAAGAACCAATTTATTATCATTATACGTAATTTAAAGTGCAATACTCTTTTTAAAATTCAAAATAAAAAAGAAATTAACATCTCTATAAAAATCGATTTTGGGGAAAATAATTTTAAGCTGATTGACGTCAATCCATTAAAAATACACAGATGTTTTTTTTTTTTGCCAAAAAGAAAGAAATTTTCACCATTATTTAAACAATATATCTATATAAAAAGAAGCGTGCGAGTAATCAATATTTGCACAGACTATATTTGTTATCGGGAGCGCTAATTTTCATTGAAGCGCGTGCCAAGTATATGGTGAATTTTAGACTTTTTTTTTGTCTTTTCATCATTAGGTATCTCTTTTTTTTTTTTTTTTTTTAATCTGTAAATTACACAGATTGATAATCAATTGAAATTCGCTTTTATTAATCAAGTTGAAATATCGGATGTTAAACAGATATATTCGTATTCTTTAGATTGAAACACGCGCCGATATTAAATTGTATATAGACACAAGCACGTGCGTAAAAAGGTATTACCCCATCGATTTTATTATTTTTTTCTTTTTTCTTAAGTCATTTTTACGTAATTTTACGATAATTATTTAAATTTTTATTTCTCTTTTATCAAAAAAAAAAAAAAAAAACCGCGCGTGGTATTATTGATTTGCGTATTATTAATTTTTACATTGGTAAATTATCACGTAATACGTGATATGAAACTAGATTTGTTATAATCGTGTAAACAAGAGAGCAATAGATTTCGAAATTTTAATAAGGCGGTAAAAAAAAATTTAATGGTATTGATTTTTTTTTATGATTTTCCATATTTAATTGACAAATATGTACCTATATTCAAAATTTGAATATCTAGCTTTAAATGAATCTTTTTCAAAAGCCAGTGCTGATGCAAATAAATTTGATTTACATCATTCTCTTTGTACATACTAGTATTTAAAAGAAAAAAGTACTTTTAGTAATTAATTCTTTTTGATTTAAATTCAAAAGTAATCTTCAATACTTGTAATGGAAGTAATCAAAAAAGGATCGAAAAAAAAAACAAAAGCAATTCCTAACCTAACTATTCAAGCCGCACAGAGTCCCTTTAAAAATCTCAACTATAATTAATAGAAAAACAATTGAATAAAAGCGTAAAAAGACTCACCACACATGTCGTCCTCAATCAGCCGTAAAATCAGCAATCTATTCCTTTAGTTGTCATGTGATTAGCTTCCTCGTTTGATATTATATCCGCCAAGTAAAATCAGATCAACAAAACCTCACAACAGAGGTAGGTACATATACTAATAACTCAGCTGATGTTAGGTTTGTGTGTAGAAATCAAGCAGTCGAAAAATAAAAGACTGCCTAATATTGTCTATATATAACAGCGTCCCAACGAGTATATAGACGAAGATGATAATTCAGAATCCTTTTTCGTAATCCGAAAAAAAAAAAAACAAAAAACTAACTAAACCAACAGCGTAGTAGGTATAAAAGTCAAAATTTTTTATCACAACAAAAATCTGAGAAAAATATTAATAATTCTCAAGATTAAAAAAAAAAAGAAATCTGGATCCACACACGAAGTTTAAATCAGTCCTGTATAACAATTAACCTTCACAGCACACAACTGAGACTGTTATATATAAATCTAAGGTGAGTTTAACGACGGTCCAAGCTATAGCAAGCAAGCAAGAGATGCGTGCGTGCGTGAAGAAGAAGAAGAAGCGCTCGTCTTTGGCGTCGAGGGCCGACTGACTCTGAAGCTCGCGTGCTTGGTTTACCTGACGCCGTATAGTCAGCCGCAGTCAGCCAACCAGCCAACAACCACCCGCTCTCTCGACGTCGCTCTTACTCTCTCGCACACGCGCGCGCTCGCGACGACGACGATGCGCAGGTAAGCTACACAGTACACACACACATACATTCTATCTTTTTTTCTTTTCTTATTCATCCCCTCCGCGCTTCTCTTTACACATGCTCTGATGTCTGTGATGAGACTGTGTGTGTGTATAGGTCTATATAGGTATATAACAGTATAACGCATGGCACGAGGCGCCCCTCGCAACTCTTACGTGTATGTCTATATATTATTCTTATATGCTCCGCCTATAATGCGTGGGTTTATATATATGTATATAATACATGCAAGAGAGAAAGAGATGAGATCTACTAGAGTACTAGATTTTGGGAGGGAAGGAGAATAAGTGTGTGCAAGAGAGAGAGAGAGAGAGAGAGAGAGAGAGAGAGAGAGAGAGAGAGAGGGCAACTTCATTTGCCACCCGCTATATTGCTGCGCGGCGGCGGCTGGCCGGAAGAAGAATCGCATTCACATCATATTATTCATGGGGGTGGGAGAACTACTTACTGAGGATCTACGTATGCGTTTATCTTGCTGCGATTGGGTGCGGGCGCGCTTATTGCTTGAGAGATAGTAACCTAAGAGGGAGGGATATATGTGTGAAGGAGGGTGCGGATCATGATGATATTTCGATTGATTAATTCGAAGGATTATTTTACGAGTAATCTCGAGGACTTTTGTATGTTTGAGGGGAAGATGATGGGGAAGGGGGAGAGGGGGAAGGTGAGTATGTTTTGATGGGGGGGGGGGGATATAGGTAAAGGGCAAAGGGTTTTTCACCTGTGGAATCGATTTAAATTTTTAGAGATTTTTAACTGTATTTAGCGATTGCAGCGATTTTAAATCGCTTAAACGATTTTATTGAATTCATATCGATTTCAAACGATTGCAACCGATTTTTTTAAAAAAAAAATCGATTCCACGAGTGAAAGCCCTTTTGATAAAAGGATATTAGAATATTTTTTTTTTTTTAAACTTGAGTCCGCGAGTCTTTTTAAAGTATAATGTTTTCATTTATTGAGGGTGACAGTTTAGGGTCGAAGGTTAATTGGTTACAGAAGGAGGAATATAAATATGGAATGCTTTAATTAAAAAAAAATACTTGATTCGGATTAACTATTTTTTTTTTCATTTTTATTGTATAGTAATTAAATGAATAGGTATATAGATAAAATAGAATATGGTTATAAACAATAGAATGGAAAGAAATATTATACTATTTCTTAATTTTTTTCCTTCTCAGCACAGATGATTTTTTTTTTTTTTCATGAAAAATTAACTTACTGGGTAAATATGGGTTATTGAATAGCCTATTATGTGTACCATTTTCATTAGAGTTTAAGATAAGTATACATGAAAGTTTAAAAACTTGATTAATTATCTTCATTTACAATCGTAATAATCAATTTTTCGACAACTAGGTAATAACACATACACACACATGCAGATAATACAGCTTTAACAATGAAAGCATAATTTATTAATTATTCAATTAAATTCTTTCAAATTTTCTTTCTTTAATTGTTACACAAAGAGTTTTATTATCTTTTCAGATTAGAAACGTTTTTACCTACAATTAATTATATACTTCATGACAGTATAATTGTGTCTAAAGGTATATTAGAAGTAAGAAAAATTGTACAACTATATAAGAACCTTAGAATTAAAAAAAAAAAATGAAACTACAACTTGTAGCAAATATAATACATTATTTCTAATTTTTTTACCGAGAAATAAGCTACATACATCAATCTAATCATTCATTTATCTAAAAAACACAAATCAAACGTTTATATTGATAGAATAAAAAGGAAAAATAAAAATTGAATTATTAAAGTTCGATGAAACTACTTCAAATTTTTATTTACCAAATAAATGAACTCCTAGAATTTTGTGATATGAGATATACGAAGATAGCCTACTTTGTTACACCACGTGCGTGAATTACAGATCAATCATAATTAATTTAATCGATTTACGATATTATAAAGGATAAAATGGATTTTAAAAAATTATTTTTTTTTATTAATCATAAAATGAAATCTTAATAGAATTCATTTTCATAGTAAATGTAAACCCTTTTTTTTCAATTTTCAAATCTACACTTTAATGATGACTAAATAATTTTTTTTTTTACTATGTAAATGTTTTAATTGAATGAAATAAAGTTTATCAAAAAAAAAAAAAGTTTAAAGTAAAGAAGGCATTCATAGTACTCATTAATTAATTAACGGTTACAAGTATTTTCTTCTGTTCTCAGAACGGTAAACGTCATTTAATTAGCCAATGCTTATGATTTATATTAGCCTTTATACATATATGTTGTGTATACGTGATTATAGTTTTTAAAAAAAATGTAGATCCACATAGTTCAGTTTATACAGCCACAAACGAAGCCGAAGCAAAAATATTTTTCATTTGATAATATAATTAATGAGAAATTTATTAGAGTTCCCGGTAAACCAGCAAACACACTTGTCATAACAATATTACTGATCATCTTTGCGAACAAATTTTTTTTTTCTTCTTATTCTTCTTTAATCTTTTATTCACAAAAAAATTAAGTTTATTGAAAACAAAAAAAAAAAAGTAAAAATTTTTCATCCTCATCTTAAAATTCATTAAACTTCAAGTTCAAATATAATCTCATCATCATTTCCATCACCAATAATAAATTACTCTATATAAAATCTTGATACATCTTAATAATCGTTTGAATAAATCTGATTAACTACATTAATCTCATTACTAAAAGCTTAAAAAAAAACTTTTTTTTCTAACATCACAACACATTTGAAAAAAAAACTATAAAGTCACAGGATAAGCAATCATAGCAATCGAGTAATTGTCCATAGCAAAAAAAAAAAAAAAAAAAAATCGTGGGCGTATAATCGCGACCTTTCCCGCATTATACAACCACCTATCCTTCTTACTTTACCCCTCCCCCTTTTTTTCCATCTCCATTGGTCGGGAAACGCCGCCCACATCGTAAGCGTTCCGTTCGCCTATACGTTAAACGTCCCCACTTCCTTGGCAAAGGCGGCTCTTTTCTAGTCTCTATATATGCGCCGGCGCTGAAACTGGCCTATTGCTGCTGAGCGCGAGACGATCCTAGACCACCAGACTCTCATCTCTCTCTCTCTCTCCCTCTCTCGAGGTTTAGCGTGGAATAGACAAGCTGGTATATTATATCCCCTCTACTTTTCTATTTCTCTATTTTCTGGTATGTGTGACTGTGTGTGTGTGTGTATGTGGAATAGCTCTGGGGTTTGGTTTATGGGCCGACGTTTTTTTTTTTTTTTTTTTTTTTTTCTATCATCTGCGATGTACGTGAGTGCTATGGAATTGAAGATTGTAGTTGATGCATAATGAGGAGAATTTTTAATTCTATTCTTTTTTTTTTATTGTAATGTAAGATTTTAAGAAAGATTGTTTGGGTGATCGAGAGTATAGTTGAATTGATGTGTCTGCTTTGAGAAAGAAAGAGAGAGAGATGATTTGACATTGACCTTAATTAACTGATAATTCAATATAATTTTATTATCAGTAAATTGATATACGTGCGATGTTATACAATATTAATTATAGATACATATTTAAGTGAAAAATTCCAGGTTTCTTAGAAAAATTTTATGAAAAAAATATGTTTTTTTTCTCTTGTCTCTTTTTTTTTATGTATATACATACGTAAATGCGCTAGCTCATTTAATATTTTAATTTGATATATATCTTAAAAAAAAAGAGTAAAATGTTGTGACGTTTTTAGATATATGTTGCACACTTGGGGTTAACAAGTCACGTACTCTTTTTTTTTTATTTTATACTAAAATAATCAAACTTTTATTCTAATAATAATTATATATTTTATTTTTATTATTCATTTATTCAATATTAACCTTTAGATGAGCTTAATACCTTGAGAAGGTTACAAAGATTTGTTCGATTAAATTTTTAAAGATATAGACCAAATTCAACAGGTATTGAACACAGCACAAAAACAGTCGAAGATCTACGACGCAGTAGATTAAAATTACGCAAATAAAACTTATACAATAGATCAATTTCTTTTTTCTTAGAAATGTTCGAAAATGATTGCAATCGTACATACAATAAATTTAAATATTAGTTGTACAATTAATCTCATATTCAATATTTTTATTCTTTATCGCATAAATTTTTTTTTCAACTATTCTGATCTAGTTTTCATACGAAAAATTAATGAAATTTTTAATATTGGCTATACTACCAAGGATTAAGAAAAATGAAAATGAAAGATGAAAATCAGCGAGTTTTATTGTATTCTCGTATGCGAGTTGTGGATTTAGTCTGAAATTTTTAAACTAAATTGCCTATACACGCAGAATAGAATGTAGGTGACATCTATTATTGAGTCTAGATTAATAAGAGATAAGTACTTAAGTTATTTCATTTATTTATTTATTTTATTAAAACCGCCAATTTTTGTAATATTTTTGGGTTTTAAAAATAATTTAAAATAGAGCTTAAATGTAATTTTAATTTAATAGATTATTTACTTTTACATTTACGTAAAAGTTGGAGAGAAAAACAAATAAAAATATCAATAGTACGTCATTAAAAATTGATATGCGCGTTGATTAATTGAAAACTGTATAGTCAAATACAAGCTCGAAATAAATATTTCAAAAATATATGATGCTTTTTAATAAGCTCAATAAATGTCATGCTAGCAATGAAAAATAAAATATTTTCTATATTAAAATAGAATTTCAACATATACATTTTATAAAATTCATTCAGATTGTTTTAATAATAATATTAAAAATCATAAAAAATCTAACTTAAAATTGCCATCTATTATCTTAGAGCACCTGTTACTATCAAAGATTTAGGAGTATAAAAGAAAATTAACCCTTACAATGAAAAAAGAAAAATGTTTTAGTATAAAAATAGAGCGGAAAAGTCTCGTCACGACAGATGTAGCAAACCACAATGAGGCCTATCACATTCTCTATTAGCTACGTATTTTTTTTTTTCCTTTCATAAATATACAAAATGCTTTATGGCAATCCTTTTGTACTCATTTACTTTAAAGCATTTAAGCCTTTCATACTATTGTCAGAGTGAAAAGTCACGAAAGGGGGAGATAAGATGCAAGAAATCTCTCTCAATACTATACTATGGGGTAAAATTATATGTTTCCTTATAGGGTTATTGTATATACCGTATACGCAACTATATACTCATGAGGTGGTATGGCTTTATATGGCATATGAGCAGAAACACGTATAATCAGTCATTATATGGTTACACAAAGAATTAAAAACAATTCAAACGTACCCTTTTTATCCAAGATTTTTTGATTTTTTAGGACATATAATTGAATCTTTGTAACAAGGGTGCAAAAGGCGTCTTTCTCACACGAGTAGTGATCATACCCCCGCATGAATAGTAGATGGAGCCAGACAAGTGTTCACGATCCCTCGAGAGAAGAAAGCATGCTCCTTAGTTACAAATTATAACTTTTGTAATTTTATGGGAAAAATTCAGTTTTACGCATCGTTTTGAGTGTGTAAAATACTACTTTACGACACGGTGACATTTATGCGCACTGATCACCGCTCGAGCATAAATACACCCGACCACTACTTGTGCGAAAAAGACGTGTTTTACGCCCTCGGCGCAAAAATATCTATTTTGCAACGACAACAATATTTTTAGTAAAATTTAATTATAATATTAGGTTACGGTAAATAAGGACAAAGTATGTGCGGAGTCCAGGGGTAGCAGTAACAAAACAAAAGAGATGTGATGCAAAAAACAATTTTTTACTATTTTTTTATTGAAAGACAATGCGCAAATAGTAATTTTCATAGCAAGGGCACACAAAGCAATTTTTCCGCACAAGTAGTGATCACCAGGTACAAATCGAAGGTGAAGCCGGACGAGTGCGCATGCACGATACTCACGAGTGCATGTTAATCGACACGAGTGGTGGTGATCGGTGAAAATGACTATTTTTTCATCTTTCCAAACTCAATATGACATCTTTATACCAGATTTTGTGGTTGAAATGATGAAAAATTATGTTCCCACTTGGTGCGGAAGATGTTTTTGTGCCTCAACCAATCTCCGGGTTTTATTATTATAGCAAAGTACTTTTTTTTGCACACCGTTTTCGGTGCGTTTACAAACAGAAAAGAACAGGAAAAAATTCATTATAGTTAATCTGTTAATTTCCTGGTACAATCGTGAAACAGCCGCGTAATTATTTTGTTTAATTTAGATTTTTTTAATTTATGTTGATACTGGATTTATAATTTTTTTTTTTTTAAGTGTCCTTCTTTATTCATGTAAGTATTACGTGTGTATTATTGTTATTTAAAAACAATGCCAAAACTGAGTTAACGTGTTTGCAATTGCTAAAATAGGCAAAATAATAACAATAGGTATACTTGTGAGTAAGTAAATATGCAAGTTCAAAATTTTTCAAATACACGCATTTACTGGCAATTAATTATCTTTGAAAAAAAAAAAAATAATAATAATAATTCGGTTTCATGGCCAGGCGCGCTTTTGTTGTCAGTGGCTTAATAATTCTAGCAAACACACTTGTCTTTTTAATTCACCATATTATTCATAATCATACAATGTAACTTAACAAAGAGACAAGATCACACACAAAAAAAAAATCACATTTCCTCGAAAACATTAAAAAAAATTGGAATAATTTTTAATTCTTCTACGAAATAAATGATAGATATTCAAATGCTTAATCTAATACACACACATAATGTGTGTATGTACCTATATCATAAGCGCGAAGGTCGGGCTTTAATTTTAGCATAGGCGCCTTGGACATGTGTGTGTGTGTGTGTATTGTCGCGTAGACAACTGTCTGTATTAACTCTATAGGCATGATTAGTTTGATTTGATAATATTCTAGAATTTATATGACGCTTTGATACAAAATTAAAGACGTAGATTGTTGAGTAGTATCGAGTGCTTAACGGTGTGTACGTGACAGAAAGAAAAAAGAAAAAAAAAACAGATTTGATATGACGCACATGTGTTTTTTTTTTCTTTTTTCAATGAGACAAGCGTATTTTTTTTTTCAATTTCTACTCTGTTTGGCTTGGGCATACATATGTCAGTAAGCTTTGATGATATATTACGATAACTATAGTAACGTAAAAAGATGGCTATATGCTATGAAGAAACTAAATTTAAAATGATTTGATTTAAAATTTGGAATTTCTTAAAAATCAATCAGATTTTGAATTCGAAAGTTGTTTATACTGCAATTGAAATTCTTCTTTTACTTCTTCTTGCATATCATCATCTACAAAACCTGGCAATTATGTATATTATTACACAAAAATCAGTTTTTAAGCAGAGACGTCTATTTTTCGAAAACATATGTTCATGATGATAAGTTTTATAAATATGTATCGCCCAATTAATTTTTCTGAATTCAATTACTTGGTTCCTTTATACCAATTTCATATGTTTTTTTATTTATTTTTTTTATTATTTTACTTTTATAGAGTATCGCATTAATAGGGCACACTACTTTTTTGTCTTAAAAATATGTTAAAAAGAACTTTTATTAACTTTGAAAAGCTATAAGATAAGTAGTCATTAAGGAGCAGATATAATATAAACCTTTATTTTTTCACAAATTTTCATTGTATCGAAAGAATTAATGCGTCTTCATTAACTTTTGTACATTTATTAAACAGCTTTTGAAAAGTACAAATAATAAATTTTTTACATAAATAAATTATTAATATTTATTAATTTTTAATTCGATTTAAAAAAAAAAGAAAAAAACTCCTTTAAAATGTCATTGCTTAATTTCACAAGTATGTAATATAAATCGTTGAATTATAAGAAAAAAAGTCATCTTTCCTGGAAATAAAATTATAAATAATAAATTGCAGGAGATCTGTAATATTAGCTCGATAACGTAGCCAATAACACACTATAACACATTTTTTTAAAATATTTTCTTTGTTACGAAAAATACTATATTCATTTCTACGCATAAGTTTTAAATTTTAATATACTATAAGCATGTGTGATAATATGTAAGCTCAAGGTGCGTTATCTGACTGGCGACATTAAACGTGGCCTTATGCCTTATTTCTTTAACAATTAAGCGTAATCAGACAATTACTACAAATTGAAGTCAAGTTAACTTGGTGAACGAGTCACTGCAGCTCTAATCTCATTGATAATTAACTTTACCGTCTAGATTAAGGTAATTTAAATCCTTAGTTTAAACAAAAAAATATGTATACATATTTTTATTTTTTTTTAATATTTTTTAGTATTTTGGCATAATTTTTTTTTTTTTTGCGACATACACGTTTTATAATAAATAAAATATATATTTTTTAAAACATAATGTATATAATTTAGTTATTGTTAAAAATTATAATACTAAGACTAGATTAAAAAAAACAACAAGTTGAAAGAAAAAGAAACACATTTTTAAAATTATTTAAATAAAAATAATAGTATATTTAAAAATTTATTCTTTTATTTATTCAAATACAGCAATATTACCCAATATTTTATCGTATATGCATTCAATCCAAAGATCCTTTTAATTTTTCAACACTTAATCTCACACATTATAATAAACAAAGGGGAAAAACTCTTCCCTTAAAAATCTTTCATCACAACCATCTTTAGCAATCCAAAAAAAAAAAACCATATCCGACACAACATTTACCACTGTCCCGCATATATAAACCTATGTACAATATTACCACATACACATTCTCAGACAAAAAAAAAATAAAATAAAAGCAAAATAATAAAGTCACGCATATAACATATATTACATAGGATTCACATAAAATGATCCGTTTCACACTAGCCGCAATTCTTCTCATCTTGTATATTACAATATCAGGGTCATCACTTATTTTGTACCTGCAAGTGCCGAAATATTGTGGCTTAAAGTTGCGAAAGTCGCGCACCTCATATATGTATAACTCGGAAGTTCTACATGATGGGGTTTTTGGGATGAATGGTTTTACCTATGTATAGTATAAAGTGGTCGCGTGACATATATAAGATCCTTTTAGTAACGTCAATGAAGCTGGAAGGAAGTGTGAAATCTTTCCGACGGGCTTGCTATTACGATGAATGAAACTTTTTTTTTTTGAGGCTTAAAAAGCCTTGACCTACTGGCAAAATCACGCGATGTCTTTATGTGTAGGTATATTATAATAATATAGGAATTTCCCATGCTTTATTTGTGTGGGTGAAGAAGGTATTAAAATGTTCTTTTTTTTTTTAAGACTTTATATTATTTAGATTGTAGATATATTTCTTACTAATGATCAACGATTTATTTTTGTTAAATATTAAATGAATATTTAATATAGAGTTGAAGATAATTAGGTGTAGCCTATAATTATAATTTTCAACTAGTACGTATTAATACATTTAAGCGTTTCAATTACTCGTATAGTTGAACTGGTAGAATATAATAATCAAATTCATAAAAGCGATTTATGTTTTAGACCTAAATGTTTAGCGGCCTGTGTAATATATGAAACACTGATACAAACACACAAAGGTATAAATATCCTAATGAACATACGCAAATTAAAACTAACAAATCTACCATCATTATTTTCTCTAATATATTTCAAGCTTAAAATAACGATAAGATCGTTCAACCCCATTTTTAATCGTTAGCACAATAAATAGATATAACGACAATACTAAATGTATCTACATATATATATTAATGTCAGTTAATATAAACCAGGTCAACTTAATAACAGTACATATATACACATATATATATATATATATATATATATATATATATATATATATATATATATTACATACTTCCACATACCCTATCAAACAAAAGCAAACATACAAAAAGACACAAACATATAATATACACTTATGACATTTCTTTCCAAAAAAAAAAATAAATAAATAAAAATGTCCCCTCAGAGTTTCCGCAACACACTGTACCTATATAGGTACTCCCACTTTCAAAACATATATCTCATTGAGAATTTCTCAGCGGAAGTCAGCAGTTCTCTTTGCACATCATCCCCAGACAGTAGCAGTACAGCCGCAAAATAAAATCATCCGGTATATTTTTGCGTGCACACACACACTTTACGCCCAGCAAAAGCGGTGCGAAATCGTTTTCTGGGATATATACACATATTCAATATAAGAGCACAAAGTCTGGTGAGAATAAGTTCAGAGTATAAAAAAAAAATGTGTTTTCTGATA
>JAPYZE010002006.1:0-18856 GCA_030522805.1 Leptomastidea abnormis
AAGCCCCCCAAGTTTGGTTCGATTATCTCTTTTTGTTCCAGAATTATCCTTGAATTCTGATTTTACCCCGTTCTCAAAATACCCCATCTTCCCCTATATTACGAGAAAGGGAGGGAATATACTGTAATGTTAAATTTTAGTGACTCGTGTATGTATGGGTATGTGTATGTGTGTTCTCTTTATACGCAATGAGGGGGGGGGGTTTGGTGGATCTCCCCTTGTATCCTACTTTTTTTATTTTATTTTATGTATTCTGCTGCACTTGTTAGTGTATCTTGTTTTCAAGTACTTTCTTTAGTTCTGTCTCTGTTTCTCTCTTTCCCTTGGCTTATCCTATTTGAGAGTGGGCTTGAAAAATTTTTTTCTAGAACAGCTAGCTACCCCTATACTTCCTCTGATGTTCTCTCGTCGCCCGGCCTGATTGCTCCACGAGCTTGACATCGCTGTATATAATATTATATATATACGTATAACAACTACTGCCACGTGCATACATGCGTTTATTTCGGCTTTCACTACTCATATCCCTTTTTCTCTCTCTCTTTTTTCACGCATGAACCCTTCATATTCCACTCTCGGATTATTCTCCTTCATTAAATTTCATTTTGATTTTTTTTTTTTTTTTTTTTTTTTTTTTTTTTTTTTTTTTTTTTTTTTTTTTATTTTAAATTATTATTATTGTTTTCATGTAATGATAAAAAAAAAAATTAATTTATAAAAATAATCTTAGTCTGAATAGTTTGAGATTTAATTTAACTGAAAGTTTAATATTTAAAAAAGAAGTTTAGAAGGTTTTTTTTAAAAATTAAGAAAATACGTCTTTTACTAAAATTTATTCACAAGAAAAGATAAATGTTTTTGCACCTTTGCAAAACCATGCCTGTAATGAGCCATCAAATATACACTCTAAGTAAATATATAATTTAACCATTTTCACAAGTCGAGGCAAGCAAAAACGTAAAAATAAAAATAAAAAATGCATAATATCCCTACGCTAAATTTGAATGCAAAATACGCATAATGTTTAACACCGCGTAGACCTTCGAGCATATCCGGTATATATGCAAAATTTAATTTCTCTTCATCCTTCACCTCCTACCTCTTTTTTTCTCTCCTCACGTTTACCCAAAACACAAAATTTTCAACAACGCAACCTCCTCTACGCCAAAAAAAAACAAGTGGAATGAAAAAAAAAAAAATTTTTTTACACGCGACGGTTTTTCGGAAAAGCGAAAAAAATCTGGGCGTAATGCACTTGTTTCTCGTATGTGTATAAAAAAAAAATAAAAGAATAAAAAAGGGGAGTTGGTTAGAAACGAGACGAAGAGGAAAACAAAGCCAAGAAGAAAAGAAGAAAAACAACTATGTATATACATAACGTATGCGAAGAGAGTCTATAAGCGAAAGAAAGAGAAAGACGACAACGTAAACGAAAAAAAAAAAAAAAGAAAAGGGAAGGGAAAAAAAAATAAGCGACTCATCCGCGTAATATGCGAGACGCGCGCTTACACGTGCTTTTCTGCGTACATGTATACATACCAACACATACTCTTCTTTTTTTCGTATTTACCCACACACACACGCACATATACCAAGTAAAATGCAAATGCATATATATATAACCCATGTGCAAAGCTGGCACAGAGAAGAAACAGAGAAAGAGAGTATATAGTAAAAGCGAGAGAGAGAGAGAGAAGGTACGAAGTAACGGTAAAGACAGACGACGACCGTATAATAGTCGCACGTTCCGAAGAAGAAGAAGAAGTAGAAGAAGAAGAAGAAGCAAGAGCAGCAGCAGCTCACTGCATTCGCTACAACTTTTATCCCGACTTGTAACGCTCGTCGCTCCATTACTACTACCCCGCCGCAGATATAATGCAACGCGAAAGCCGCTCTTTTCGCGGCTCCGATACAAACTCTTCAGTCATACATCTATTCTTATATATCTATATCTATAAATCTATATATATAAGCTTAAAAAGAATGTCTGCAGCAGCAACAGCAGCTTTACATGTACAGTAGTGAAGAATAATGATGAAAGTATATACATACTTTCTTTTTCTCTTTGCCATTATCACCTACTGCTCATTTTCCATATGACGTTTTTCATTGAAAAAAAAAAAAAAAAATAAAATAAATAAAAAGAAAAATTATGTACATCCTTTTGACTGGAAAATTTTTGCGATTTCAAGAAAGAGAGAAAGAAAGAGAGAGAGAGAGAATCCCTGGTGAGAGAAAATTAGTTGAGTTGTAATATCCAGACGCAATGTAACGCGCGAGCCAGACAAGCGCTGTCTGGGGAACGATTAAAGCGGCGGCGACGGCAGCGAACAGCTTCTCCATCCAATTTATGAGAAAAATCTCGCTGGAATCTTATATTTCGGCATCCACCCACCCACCTACACTACTTCTTAATTGAGTCCGCTCGATTTAAGGAGAATGCGTATTTACAACAGCAGTAGCAACAACTTAAGGTAGTGTAAGAGAGCAAGTACAGTGGTAGTAAGAGAGAGAGAGAGAGAAAGGGTGTAGTTGCTGCAGCAGTGTACTTTTTCCACTTGTTAATGCGACGGGGCGCGGTCGCGAGACGCTTATTATGGCCCTCGGGTGCAGTGCACGTTGCGAAGAGTAGGAGGAGGAGGAGGAGAGAAGAAAAAAAAAAAAAAATAAACGCGTGCGGGAGGTAGAAAATTAAGTCGCGTATAGCTATACGTACGTAGGTATACGTACGAGTGAGGTTGAGCCTGCCAAGAACCAGCAGGAATTATAAGTATCGCGAGAAGAGGCTATTTTTGTATTCGTTAAATACCTACCCCACTACCCTCTCTCTCTCTCACTCTTATCCACCTTAACCTCCCACCCACGCGTGCATAATTATCCTTAGTAGGTAGGAGGGAGAGAGAGAGAGTTATATAGGCATGAGGTAAATTTTAATGTAGCTCTTTTTTTTCCTTTTTTTTGAAGGAGAGTCTAAGGAGGTGAACGTTTTTCAAAATTAAAATTTTTTCAACACTCGACCTGGCTATCCTCCTTCTCCTACCCGCCCCTCTTTTTCGTTTTTCCCACCCTTTTATTTTTTCTTCGTGTATGAATTTAAGCTTTTTCGCGCGACGGCTAGAGCTTTTAAAATTATAATTCTTTTTTGGTTTAGTTTACAAAAAAAAAAACTTTTTTTTTCTTGCGTTGAAGTTGAGAATACACAATATTGTTTACACAAAACACATCTTGTTCTACTTTTTCACACCTTGTTGAGATTTTTTTTTTTTTGCTAATATTATAAAACGTTTAGATTTTGTAAAATTTTACTTTTTCAACACTTTTAAGTGACCTGTAAAATTTATAATTATTTCTTGATTGCACACATCATTATTTTAAATTTAAGCACTCTTTAATCTTTCTATGAACAAATTTACAAAAAAAATAAAAAAATAAAAAATAAAAATGTCATAGACACAGCAAGTTAACTTAAAAAAAAAACTCGGTAAACTGGCAAAACGTATTTAAGCGTAAACGAGTTAAACGAGTATATAGAGAAAAAAAAAGTCAGTCAGTCAGTCAGTGCAGTGCAGTACAGTGCAGTAGAGTGCAAAGCAATAGAGTAAAAAAACTCTATATTTAAAGAGGTCAACGATCTAGCCTTTTAGAAATCGTAATATAGGTATAACTTACAAAAAACTTCCTCTAAAACATAAAAAAAATAATAAAAAATACAAACATCTTTAATTGACCGTCTGGCAATTTAAATGTTACAGAACGAAATGTCGTCACGTCATGAAGCATAGTAGGAGAACAGTATCCAAAAGAATTACCAAGAAGACGCCGAAGACGACAGGTGATAAGGATCATCAGCTATACAACAGCGAAGTGGATACGAAAGGCTTAAGAGAAGAACGAAGACGAGGACGAGGACGACGAGATGGTCGTCGACTGGCTGTGTCCGGGTCTCAGACCATCCGGTAATCGCAGGACCAGATTACTTCATTGCAAGGTCATTCTCCTTGACGAGCATGAGCTACTCCAGGACGTACTCGTGAGTATAGTTACTTATATATACTATATATAATCTCTCTTTTATGTATACTCTTGGAATATGATCAATGATGTTTTCTTGAGGATAGGCTATTTTCTTTGCAAAATGTATTATACAGCGTGTGTTCTCTTAGGCTGCTGATGCTGCAGCAAAGCGATCTTTCAGTCTTTTAGTGAGCGTATAACATAACATAGATCTGATGGCAGGATGAGAAGGAAAAACCTTGGTACCTATATATATATATATATAGGGATTTGTTTGTTTCTTACATATTATAGGTATACTATACAAGTCCAGGATTGGAATAGGATAGTTGAATTAATTGGAAACTGGCTCTCTTTTTTTTTTAATCTTTTATATAAATATCTATTCCGAAATCAGTGAAACGACTCTTGGTATATACATAACATTGAGACTTGATAGATATATACCTATATATATAGGTGGATAGAAAGAGGAAAAGAGAGAACGAGAAAAGGCGGCAAAGATGCTGGGACTAAGAGGATAGAGAAGCAGAGAGAGACAGAGAGAGAAAGAGAGAGAGAGAAGTTGAGAACTGGAGTAAGAGAACGAGAGAGAGAGAGAGAGAGAGAGAGAGAGAGAGAGAGGATGAAGGAGTATACGGCACGAGCGAGCTAATTATTTACGTGCCCCTTGTGAGAGATGTGATATATAGAGTGAGTGAGTGAGTGAGTGAGAGAGAGAGAGTCGTCTACTCGTTCTAGAGAACCAGTGCGCGACGTACACACAGAGAGAATAGTGATGGTAGTTGTATATAGTTGTAGTAATGGTAGTGGTGGTAGCAGTAGAGTCGGCTACGTCGACGTCGTCGTCGTCGTCAACGTCCCATGGATGATCAAAAGACATTTATTCTGAAAGAGAATTTCCTTTAATTTGGCATGTAAAGCTCTGAAAAATCTTCGAGGAGCTTTTCCGCTTTAATTGTCCGCTGATGTTACCCACCCCTTCTCTCTCTCTTTTAACTCTCTTTATCCAACTACAGTATATTATATATACCAAGCCTTATAGCTCTTTCCCTCTCGTTGAGTCTCTTCGTTTATATCTTTGGGCATGCCGCGCTTTTAACTTCCCTTTTTTTTTACTTTTTCGTTTTCTTTTCATTTTTTTTTTTTGTAGCTTGACTTGGTGATTTTTTTTTTTGGAAGGAGATGCCCTGTATGGTGCTATATACTCTATACATAACCAGCCTCGGCTTGACTACAAAACTCCTCTTATTATTTGGTTAATGAAATAAGAGAGAAAGAGCAGATTTGTGTAGTTGGAAGTTTAAGGAAATAAGGAAAGAGAGAGAGAGAGAGAGGGGGGGGGGGGGAATTGCTTCCAGCCTCTAATGAATCTTTTCATTGAGTCTCTCGTAAGGATCGCATAAGCAGGTAAATTTGCTCATCGCTCTTTTAACTCCTCTTCCCCTCCCATCTTCTCCTCTATTTTTCTAGACCGTGATTTCGAATCATTTTTTTTTTTGTTCTTTTTCATCCTCGATGATAAATGCAGAGCTATGGATCTACAGCAAATGCAGAGAGAATCTAGAGATATATACGTTCTGCTGCTGCAACCAAGCAACCAAGCAACCAACCAAGAAGCACGTTTGTTCACTTTTGAAAAATCGTCTTTATGTGCTCTCTCGACTATATACATATACACTTTTCAGACACGGCCACTATATAATACTGGTAAACCACTTCTGTATATAGGTATATATGCTGATATATGCTCATCAATCATACCGAGGTGTATTGCGTTTTGCATTACTTATATAGGATATAATCTCAGCCTTTGCTGATCTTATACACCTTATACGTATCTAAAACAAACATGCAATTTCTTCATGTACCAAAAATAATATAATATGTAATTAAATAAAATTAAAAAGACTCGTTTATCTTTTAGTCTCTGATAAGCGTAAATACCGGTATATCTGTATAAATTCTTGCGAGAAATTGATATATATTAAAAAACCGGAAAGGATGTGACTTTCTTACCTATACAGTATCGTCATATATATAAGCATAGAGATTAAGCTAAATCGATATCTGTACACTCACTCACACACACACACACACACACACACACACACACACACACATACACAAACGTACACTTCCTGTATAAAAGCAAATGAACAACATCGACTGGTATACCTACCTATATATATGCACACGCATCATCACTCTCTCTCTCTTACTCGCTCATCCTACCTATATAATCATCCTTATCGCATAAACGCCGCTTATCCTCTCACTCACTCACTCACTTGTACATACATCCATACACTCACACGTATACTTACACACACATATATGATACATATAAACGATATATAGCGTTCGAGTCGAGCGCCGCGTTCATTAGCCTTTCGTAAAAGGGCCTTGGCCGATCATCATCTTGTGTATGTATGTGTATGTGTATATATCAGGCATACAGCGACAATCGGTTGATCCTTTAGCTCCGATTCATCGCTTGCTCTTTCTCTCTCCTAATGCGCCTTAGTTTAGCCCGTGGTATGGTTGTGTATAGATGAGCTTAGAGAGCTTGATTTGCAAAGAGGTATACGATGCTTGCGCAGGAATCGGCCTTGGAGTATAGAGAGAGAGTCAGCCCTAATGGGACTCTGATGCACTGATGATAATGATGATGATGGTGCATCGGCCTCTCTCCTTCATCTATACGATTCTCTCTCTCTCTCTCTCTCTCTACCTCTCTACCTCTTACTCTTTTCTACCTTCATATATCATCTTAACCTGTACTCTTTCTCTTGGTTTATATAAAGCTTCAACGATTTCGCGGAGGGAGACTATAGATCTCAAGAGAGAAAGAGGGAGAGAGAGAGAGATAAATGTTTATTTTCTCGAAAGGATCCGCGTGTTGCTTTAGCTTCCTTGTGTTGTGTACTATAAGGTACAGCTTGGTATATATAAGCGGCTATGTGTACGTATATGTACTTGTAAAAGGGAGGGGGGAAGCTCTTTGCCCTACCGCGATGTGTATAGATTGAGGATTTATTGTTTTCTCGCCACGCGATTGCTTTCATTATTGCTGATTTGATTGTTTTTCTTTTTTGTGTTTGTGTGTATGTGTATGTGATGGTCTTTGATGGAGAACTTTATTAGTTGTTGACTTTTGAGATGTAAGATGTATATAGATGAGAATTATTGAGTTTTTTTTATTTTTATATAATAGTTTTTTTGTTGTTACTCGAATCGATTTGTTAATTTTATTGAGTATAATGTTAAAATTATTGAGGAAATGATTTGTTTTAATTTTGTAGAATTTATTTTTCATGTTTTAATGTACTGTATATTAAGTATATATTAAAGATCAGCCTTTAACAACTTGCGATAGCTTAATCGAAAGAGCGTAAGTTTCGAAATCCGTAGGTCATGGGTTCGATTCCCGACGTTATTCGTTCGATAGCTTTCCGAGATCCTGCCAAATATGCTCTCAGAGTATCATAAAAAGGCTGTAAAATTAAAATTAAACTTTGAAGTTGCTGTGATTTTAAATGGTTTTCTAATATTTTATTTTTTGTTTCTAATAGTATTGAAAAGAAAAAAAATGTAATAAAGATCCAATAAGAATGAAGGCACGAGCACCTACTAGTAGATATATCAATGTCAGTCAGAGGATACATATATATATATATATATATATATATATATATATATTAATAACTATCGAGTAGAGACTTCTCTCTATCTTCCAGCAAAAAATGCAAAGAAAAAAGAAAAAAAATTAACAAATTGAAATGAGTTTTTAGCAGCATCAAAGATCTCTAGTTTAAAAATCATTTGAAATATGTATGTTTTGTTTTTCTTCATATTTAGAGCAACGCTTGATTAATTTTCATAAGTTCGTATATGTACGTACATATATCTCTAACTACACATGTAAATATGCACTTCTGAGAGGATGATTGTGTATACGAGTATATAGGGGAAGTAGTGAAGAAGGGTAGGATGGAGCTTATACACTCTGTGCTCATAAATACGCGTATTTACACACCCAAGGGGGGGTGAGCATTTTTTATTCTCGCATATATATATATACAGCGGCAAAGGTAAAACACATCAACAAAGTCGGAGGGAACCAACGACGAACGACGACGTAGCTGTGCATTTAAATTAAAAGAAGCCTGTATCTCATTTCTTGCACTTACTTTAATATTCATCTATTTAAACACTACCAACCGTGATTATTTTTTATCTCGTATCTCGACTTTTTTTTTTTTTACATGCATTTTATAATGAGGTTGAATTTTCAAGAAAAATAAGTTTAGTAGTTTTGCGTAAAAGCTAGGTATATATTTTAGTATATATACGAAGTTAAGACACTGATGAATTAGGACAATTTTTCTATTGGGATTTATTCAAGAGAAAAAAGGGGGTTTGTTTACTCGGATTTTTTTTTCGTAAGCGCTGAAAGTTTCCATGGTGCTTAAGAAAACATGAAAATTTATTTATCATCTTTTTAAAAACATATTTTTTTCAATTTTGATAAAATAATTAATTTTTATTACTAAAGTTTATTTCAAATAAAGTAGATAAATTAATGAATAGGTAGAATACAAGTATAAATTTTAATGAAATATATACGTTATAATTTGAAAATAAGTTTATCTGGTGTATGTATGTACGTGTGTGTGTGTGTGTAGAAGCGTTTGGATGATTCCGCTTTATTATATCCAAGGTATGTTCAAAAGAGAGAGAGAGAGAGGAGTGCGTGAAGTAGAAATGAGTTAATTCGTTAAAACGTGAACTAATGGCCAAAACTGAAACTCCTCCACCTCGGGCATTTACGTTTTCGTGAGTTCTAAGCAAATTCATTTCATAATTAAATCCCACACTCCAGCAACATTTTATACTACATAGCATAATTATAGAACAATTACAATATCATTATTACCGAAGTAAGATTATTTTTCTACATTAAATTAAACAAAAACCACAATTACAAAATAACAGCGACCAAAAAATAGTAATAATTCTACAAAATAAAATTAAAAAAAATTACTCATCGACAATTATATTAACACAAAAATACAAAGAGAACCCACTAAACAAGACATAAACTTAAGAAAACGAACCACATATATTTAATACGTATATGGTATATAAGAAAGGTAACGAAAAGAGATTTCATTTCTCAGAGAAGCAAAACTTACCGATGAGTCTGCTCGATCGTGTGTTTTGTTGCACTTACTATACTTTCTGCGTTCTCTCTCTCATTCGCTAAAGCATTGATTTATATAATAGCGCCACCAAGCAATTCCCTTCAAACATTAATTCTCTACCTTCACAGAGTAAAAGAAAAAAAAAATTAAAAAAAATCTTACCCCTTTCTCCCTCCTTCATCATCTTCGAGTAAAATAGGGCGGGAGCTCAGGCATTATTAAAAAGCCGTAAAGCAGCAAAGTTATTTTTTCGGTTAGGCCGCTGTTGTTAACAAGAAACAAAAACAAAAAAATAATATATATAACAAAATAACGCGGTTCTCTCTTTCTCTCTTGTGCCTTGAGGCTAAGCTTGCTCTCTACCATCTATATATCTCTTTCTCTCTAACTCTTCGTCTTTCTTCTCTCATTTAAAACGTTATATACACGTCCGTATATATGCGTAGCTCTCTTGGCAGCTCTCTTTCTTTCTTTTTTTTTTTCGAGTAGAAGACATTCCAGCTTTCGCGCTGAAAAAAAAAGCTACTCCTCGTAAGTTTTTGCGTGCAGCTAATAATTGCATGGACTAAGAAGAAGAGAGAGGAAGAGAAAGGGGCCTGGAGGGTGAGCACGCGAATGCCCTGGTAATGCTTGCCTTCCAGAATACGAGCAGGAGAGGTAGTCGGGTTGAGAGGGGGAATGGTATATACTTGGTACTTGGTGCTCTTATGAGAGAAAGAGATCTGCGAAGATATGTCTTATGACGATTCTGAGTGTGAGAATAGCATGATGTACGTTATACATGTGTAAGCTACTACGTTATCTTCTTCTTATTTTTATTTTTTCTTTCCCAAAATTCTTATTCTCTCAAACCTCCCAGGCTCGTGCGTTGGTTGAAAATTGGAGCAGTGCAGCCGAGGCGCCAAAGAGAGTAGGCAAAAAAATATGTAAGCTGCCGTGTATAGTAGGTCCGGAAAAAAGAAGAAGATAAAAAATGAAGAAGAAGAAGAAGAGAAAGACTCCCAGACTCTTGACTTCGTGCTCCCTGGTGGTATATAGCTTATGCGCCCTTGAAAAATAAATATGACAGATATCTCGCGTTTTTTTCGGACCCTTGGCTCTTGTCTTTTTTTTTTTTTTGCATTTGGGTCGAGGCGAGAGAAGAGTCGCTTTTTAGGGCTGAATTTAATTGAGCGTTTAATAGGCGATTGTTGAGGTTAGTTGATTTAGGGTGTATATGGTATTGGTCCTTTCGTGGTATCGTGTTTGTGGTTAATGCGGGATTGTTTTGTTTGGTGTAAAAGGTGTTAGGGAGATGCGATTGAATTTTTTTAACTATTTATTTTTTTCGTTTTTTTTTTTTTTTTTTAAATAGATGTTTTAATAAAAAACACATTTTTTTAAATTTGTTTTTGTGTTTAGATATAATTAATGTGTTATATTAAAACTCAATTTTGCATCGGGATATAGAGATTATTTTGTATGAATTGTGGATTTAAAAATACAGAGTACAAATAAAGTTAATAAAAAAAAAGATTGTTTTGTTTGCTAATTAGTTTAACTATAGCTCACATGCATTAATGTAAATTTTAAAATTTCTGTCGATGATGAATAGAAGTTATTTGAATTATCTTTACTGTAAATTATTAATAGCTGTTATTATTATGCTCCAGGTGTTGTTTGATTTAATTGTAGCATCTAATTAGTCTGAAAATGCGTGATAGAAAATTATAAGGTATTGAATTATTATAAAAGAAAAGCAAGTAAGATTTTCACAGTATGTAGGTATAGGTGCAAATTATATTTACAAGAAAAATAATAATTTCTACGTCAAGCTCACATTAATAATACCCTATGCATATTAAAGTACATGCAATTACATTTTCTTACTATAACTTGTGTTAAAATGGAATGAACTTACGTGTATAAACTTCAAAATGCAAGGAAGTGCGTAAATTAGAATAGGAGAACACTTGAATTTAAAAAAAAAAAGAAAAAAAAACCGTTATTATTTCGTAAAGCTTAAGTAGATATGCAAGCTTTAGTCAGACATTTTATACTACTTAGCGAAAAACCACCACTAATTATTACTTTCATTAAAATTTAAATTACAAACAAAATAAATGTTCATTTATACTTTTTATAATAAATTATAAATAATTTTTATTTAATTAATCTGAAAACGAATTTTACACAATTTTTTTTAAAAACTAATAATTTTATTTCGAATGTACATACACATTAAATTACAAAACAAAAATAAGCCTTTAATCCACTGTACCAAGATTCCACACGCAAAACATTACATACCTTAAACCAAGCAAACAAATGTTTTTTCTCTCACACACGCAGTGAGTGTGACTCAGAATCGAATTTACATATTAATCGGCAAGGTCGTCGCGAGACTTGCTAATTTAGTCGTCTGGACGCATTTCTTTCTCTTTCTCTCTTCTTCTTCTTCTTCTTTTTCTTCTCTTACCATACAAAAATACTCAAGACATATATTAGCGGGGTCAAAAGAATTTCATCGTCGCCACAAAGTCGGATGGTTATAGTGCAGAGGAGTGAGTGAGTCGATATCTGACCCTGTTATTATAGCTCTCGCGATACACATATACCTATATAGATTGGTACACGCACACACCGAGAGTCCGAAAATTGCCCTGAGCTCTTTTGAAAAAAAAAGAAAGAAACTGCCGGTTACTAATTCGCGCAGAGCAATCGCTCCTGCTTCTCGCGTCGTCCTTTTGGCTGCCGTGGCCTTCGTGCTCTGAGATATACATTTGAACCTACGAATTATTATAAAGCCGCTCTCGGCTTATATTCTCTCTCTCTCTCTCTCTCTCTCTCTCTCTCTCTCTCTTGCTTTGCTACCCTGCGGGGGAAGCTTAATGTGCAGGTGCACGCACACTACGCGGGGGCAGAGAGAGATAGAGGTTGCTTCTTTTACTCACATACGCCCAATACTCACCACCGAGTGTACCTGCTTTCTTCTTCTTCTCGTATCTTATCTTTCACTTCTTTTTTTTTCTTTCTCTCTCTCTCCCTCTCTCTCTCTCTCTCTCTCTCTCTCTCTCTCTCTCTCTCTCTCTCTCTCTCTCTCTCAACTCAGCTATATCCTTTATACTTACCTTTATAATCGTTTTGGCGCGCTTTTACATCTCGCTCTCGTTTTTACCCTTCCTTACGTACTACATGCATATATAAGGTTCGCTTTAGGCCCTACGGTGCTTTCGAGGTTTTCGCATTTGCCTCAGCTCAAAAATATCTTCCAAGCATCCCAAAATTATTGGTTCTTTCTTCCACCCCCTTTCCTCCCCTTCCTGCCCATACTAGTTACTTCTTGGTTATAAGCATTGAGAGAACAGCATAATATCTTACTGGATCCGTAATTCGGAGCGGCTTCAACCGTCAATGGGATTCCTGCATAATTCCCAAGGAGGAAGAAGAAGAAGAAGGAGAAGGAGAGGATGGTAGAAGATCTTGAGAGAGAGAGAGAGAGAGCTTCCTCGGAAATCTTTCAAATGTTCCTCAGGCCTTATTCGCACGTGAGTTGCTTCAGGCGCGAAAGTATATACATACATCGGGCGCAGGTTTCGCTTTCGGATGTAGATAAAAAGAGAAAGATTGGTTGATAATTGGACCCCCAGTCCCGTGGGAACGTCACATACATACATACATACATACACATACATAAGATGATAGTAGCTTCCTTTTGCATCGATAATATATATCGACGAGAGCGTGTCTGTCGATCAACTGTGACTGCCTGTATGGATGGATAGATGGAAGGATGGATGCGGTGATATGTTGATGTGAGAGATATATATATATATATATATATATATATATATATATATATATATATATATATGTTGTGGATGATCGTGGACTTGTTGCTCGTTGTACATATACCTACGTTTTAAGGATACAAAGTTTGCGTGTACGATTTTATTGACAGTGTAATGTATTTTAATTGTATGAAAGAATGACGTTTTACATGTTTTGGATGATAATGGCTCTTCTCCCCTAGAATAATGTGTTTTTTTTAAGGTAATATCCTTATTTTCGAATAATTTCAATTTTTTCCTTATTTGTTGTTTTTCTTGGGTGTAATTTAAATGCCAGACGATATATATAAATACAAAAATCTTGTACGTATCAAAGTCTGTCGGATTTATTTGACCCAGAAAATAATGTACATTTTTACTTAGATTGTACTTTATGCATACCTACATTCTCGCCTGCAAAAATTTTGAATAAACAAGTCTGCATAGTTTTAGCAATAAAAGATAAAAAAAAGGTGGTTACACAATTACTTTAACCGTAAATAAACAAAGTTTAGTCAAAGTTTACAGTTGAAAAGCGAACAAAGTTGTTGTTGTTGTTGTGGTTATATTCTGTTCTGTAGACTGCTGACGTGTTGCTGATATTACATTTAGCCGCGTGGAAGAAGAAGAAGAAGAAGAAGGAGAAGATGATTTACAATGTTCTCTTGCAACTTATAGTGTATTGTCTGTGGATGTTTTATTGATATTGTTTCAATAAACATATCAGTATAATAATACTTTACCATATCTATCACAGAAAGATAAAAGACTCAATTATTTTTTTTTTAATTATTTTTTATACAATAATTAAAAAATATTGACAGTTATACAAGTACAACTAAATAATCACTCAATAAATATATTTCCACCCCGATGATACCTCAATATTGATTCAAGAGAAAAAAAAGAGAGATAACGCAAATCGACAGTGTATTAAGGTTCTTAAAGCTTTACTCGAATCAACAAGTTGGTAGACGGTAGAAACTCACAAAGACGCTCTCGAAAATCTTCTCTTCTCTTCCTTTGCAAGCACATCTTACACCACATAGAACAGAAACAGAGAACGCACAAACACATTTTTCAAAGACCCCCCCCAAAAAACCGCTCAATTTCCTAAATCAATAAACGTCGAAAGAGCAAAGCGCAAAGATAAGAGAGAAAGAGAGAGAAGGCGTTGAAAAAGTATATAAGACAGAAAATAAAGCGCATCGCTTCCTTCTCCTCCTTTTCTTTTAGAAGCGCATCAATTTAAAAGCACACACAGTTGTATATTTACGATTTCCGGGCCGGAAAGGAAGAAGGCGCTTTATCGTGGGACATTCTTATCTTGACCGATGGTTGTGAAGAGGGGCGTGGTTCCGACTAGGAGTCCATCTCTTTTTCGCTATCCTATATATGTATATGTGCTACCATTGATTCTCTCAAGAGTCATCTTAAAAAAAAGAAAAAAAAGAAAGAGATAGAAGGATGAAGAAGAGTAGGACTGGTTTTTCCGGGTATATAATATATATATATATATATATATATAACAGGGAGGAATATGGAGACCTGCTAGAAATATAAAGTCCGGTATATAATAAAGCAGGCAGGTGGAAAGTATCTATATAAAGGTACGTGTGTATATGTGAGTGCACGTAAAGAGAGATCTCGTAAATCACATCAGCTTAATCGGCTGGTCTCATCTCTCTCTTTCTCTCTCTTGACCGCGCGAGACACCTCACACCGCGTTAGATCCGCGAGATGATCGTGTGTAAAGGTGTATATGTATATATAGTGTATAGTGTATGATATGGAAGAGGATTGGTCGAGAACAGGAAGCTTCTATATGAAGGAATGTTGTTGCAGTGGATGGTTAAGGCTGATATCCTACTGTTGTGGCATCGAGATGAAGACTGACGATGTACATAATATAAAAGCTATATGCTTGCCTAAGATTTATGATTTTTTTTTAAAAAATTTTTTATTTCTTCTAGAGATTTATGATTTTTTAATGTTGGAGAAACTAAGTGTTTGTATGAAAGGATGATTGACTTAGCTTATGATTTTTTGTTTTTTTTTTGTAGAAAGAATAATTTTTTAAAGAAGTTTTATAGTTTTGAAGATGGATTTTAAAATACGATTTTATTTCATTCAAATGTTTTGCATTATTTAAAAATTTTCTTATATCTTACTACTTCTTATTCACTGTCTACTTAAATTGCATCAAATCACTAACGAGATTTTAAATCTTATAATTTCATGACATAATTTTCACAGAAAGAGCTTAATCGTGTACACTTGAAATGAAAGAAAAGGCCATTGCAATGACGTTAAAAAAAAAGAGAAAAGAAAAATAAAAAAAAAAGAACTTGAAAGCTAGATAATCCAAGATAAATTAGGCAAAAAGAAAGAAAAAAAAAGGAGAGATCGGCAGAAATGCATTATTCGACGTCGTCCGGTAATTAGATGCGAATGGGCTATGGGCTATAGACATACTTTTTTTTACTTCCCCTTCTACTCCATACACCATCCCCAACACAAGTTGCATTCGACTATAGCCGCAAAGCTCTTTTCCTCTCGCTTAAATTTTTCGTATAGTTATATAACGTTTTCGACTCACTCGTTCGCGCTTGCGAAAAGTTTCGCGCGCGTCCTTGCTGCTTTTAGATCTAGATCAGAGCGACGTACCACTCACTATCCTATCTCTTTCTTTCTTATACATGGAGATATCGGTTGGGAATAAAAGTTTTGGGGGGGGGCTTGTGAATTTCAACGACGACGACGTCGACGACGTCCAGTAGTCGACGCCGGCCTCACTTTTCCGGTATGGAAGAGTTGAGAGGGGATGAAATCGTCAGGCTTAATTCGGAGAGCCAGCTGAGGAAGAGCGACGTTTTGCAAAAGTTTTTAACTTGAGGTATGGAGTAAGCAGACGCGATCGATGGCGAGGAATTTTTTTTTTTTTTGAGAGAGAGAGACAAAAGATTTTTATTTTTATAGTTGTATGACTATATAAATTGAAGAGTGTTTTTTTGTTTTTGTTATATTTTATTTGATATTTTGATGAAAATTATTCAGTTATTCAATAAGTCTGTTAAACAATGTACAGTATATTTTTCATATGAGTTAATAATAATTTATTTTGATTAAATTAAATTAATCAACATAAAATTTTACAAGCTTTTGTTAATGAATTTGAAAAGACATTTAAATTTATAAATGATTACATTTTCTACTGGAAGTACTTTAATCAAAAACGTATTTACTTTGTGAGAAAACTTAAGAGTTATATATTTTTTTTATAATCACTGCAACCATTTAAAAAATAATCTTCATTTAAAAAATCAATAAAATTATAAACACATAAAAGCTTTGAAAAGTCAACTATATAGACATTAAACTTATGTATTTTTGAAAAATATTGAAAAGACGAAATATGATTGCTTTCAAGATATATTTAAAAATGAACGATGAGCGAGTTTTCTTTCGTAACTTTTGTAAAATGAAGAAGAAAAAAAAAAGAAAAAAATCTGTAAAAAAAAAAAATGTACAGAAAGGTATGAAGCTAAAATACGAACTTTATACAGTGCACGGTAGATAGACTTTAATAAATTTATTTTCAGGAAAAAGCAAAGGTAAAATATTTTATGACCGTAAAAAATGGAAGCTCATTTCTTTTCTCTCTCTCTCTCTCTCTCTCTCTCTCTCTCTCTCTCTTCGCAAAGCGCACTTCAATAATGCAGGGGTTATGCCATACTTTAGAGGGGGTATAGATCGAAAGAGAGAGATACGAGGCTTATTCTTTAATCAGGAATTCCAATTTTATTATCGATAATGTATGCTTTGAACATGTGTAAAGAATTTTTTTTTTGGTGTTTGCTGTCATGGTAATGTGTGCGTGAATAAATTATAAAATTTTCAAAGGGTCTTTCTCTATTAGTATTATGTTAAAATATTTACAATGAATCAGAGTAATTGGCAGTGGTAGTAGGTACTTCAGTAAAATTAATTACAAATTTTTTTATGTTAAAATGATGATACCTGAAATTTGAAATAACATTGAAATAATTAACAAAATGTATTTCATTTGATTCCAAGTAAAATTTTAAAAGCTTTTCAACTGAAACACACCTATCTGATTTAGCTGTTAAAAATATCTGAATAGAGTAGTTTTAATAATGAGTTAAAATAGAGCAATTTTCACTAGACTTCTAAATTACTCCCAAAAAAAAAAACTACTATTCAAGTAATTAGGATCTTTAAAAATAAAAAAATATATCAGTTTTTGGAAACGATCCACTTTTTGAAAGATTTCAAAAACATTTTCTTTTTTTTTCACACACAAAATCACGCGAATTGGTAGCACACATATATATTTTTTTTCGTTCTACCTCGGTCAAAACTAGACACTCAAACTATAGAAAATAAACGAAGTCAAAAAAAAAAATAAATGAAAACATTCAAAGACAGACATATAGTCAAAAAAGATAACGAAATAAGCGTTGTGAGGGAGCGTTTAAAGGATTCCAACTCGCAATAAATAGCCAAGTTAGGTTCCCACGACAAAATTGGCTTAAGGGTAAAACAGAAGAGAAAGAGGGAGGGAGGAGGGAGAAGGTCTCCACAGTCATCATAAGAGAGAGTATTATAGCCTTGCAATTCGCAGCGGTGAGTTTTCATTCCTAAATAAGCGGTTGCTAACTGCCGCCGAGAACGCAAGAGAGTAAGAGAGGGGGTGTTTAAGGGCGAATAGGAGCATGAAAAATGACGACGTTGGTATATGTGTATATATAGTAGAGGTAAAAATCGCGCCTTGCCCGTAGGGGCAAACCGATCGTGGTAAGAGAGAAAAAGAGAGAGAGAGGCCGAGGTCGGATATATAGGAGACAGAGAGCGAGAGAGAAAGAAAACGGTCGTTCGGTGCACGCGAGCGACCGAAAGATGATTGCCCGGGCAACGCCTCTGCTCACCGAGAAAGCCAGCCTCGCAAGAGGCCCCTGCGGCTCTTTTTTCGCTCGCATATAATACCTCCCGGGGTTCGACCTCCTCTTCCTTCCTTCTTTCTCTCTTATATATATTCTCCTTTTGCATTTTTGCCTGATCGCATCTCGCGATCTGCTTTGGTTCTCTCCTTTTTTTTTTTTACTACCCCTTCCACAGCCTATATCTCTCTGCTTCTTCTTTTGCTCCCTATTTTTCGAGCTATTACCCAGACCCTGGCTCTGTTTTTCTCCTCTCTCTCTCTCTTTCTTACTACTCTTTACCTTCATGTTCTTCTCTCCTTACGCACAGAGCAAAGAAAGGACGAGGTTACACTAATGTCAAGTCATGGTTTATGGTGTACACTGCACCACTTGCACTTTATTGCTAATTTTAACGCTTTTATTTTATTTTTAAGTACCGATCTTGACTATTCGATCGTGTGGTGACTATATATCTTTACTCCTAGTTATAGATGCAAGTTTATATAGGGTGATTGGCGGTTTAGTTATTTGTTTTTACAAATCGATAAATTCAAAGTAACGCCTTGGGCTCTTGAATTTTTATATATACATTTCCCATGGTAGCCCTCTAGTTGTCGACGATACTATTTTTTATTTTTACACAACAAACCTGCCTCTTTGCAAACATCAATGTATACCTATCGCTGCAGTATTTCGATCGACTAGACTCCCGTATTCTCTCTTCTCTTCTCTCGCTTGATCAATTAAAAAAAAGGTTCTCTCTTCTCACTTTACAAAAATCAATAGTGCATATATATTGTAAAAAAAAAAAATCCCTGGGGCTACACTATAACTCTACATACATATATATATATATATATATATATATATATATATATATATA
>JAPYZE010002007.1:0-36882 GCA_030522805.1 Leptomastidea abnormis
TATATATATATATATATATATATATGCTGGTCCCGGTAAAGCTCGCTCTGTCTTTCTCTGTTTTTGTTCTTGCTTTTCTGTACTTGGTGTTTAAGCTCGAGGTGTGCTATATATATATATATATATATATGGCCCACCCGTGCCTCCTTCTGTCTCTTTTTGTTTATATAGTTGACATTAACACTAAAGTTGGATGCAGACAACTTGTGCGTGAGATTCGCTTTTTCGGCTTATAGATGATCATTTTGTTTGTATTTGTTTTTTTGTATATAGGATGAACGGAATTAGAGAAAGGAATTTGAGAATAAGAAACTTATTGAAGGATTTAAGAATCTAATTACTTTTTCAATTGAGATCAATTAGACTGATATTTTTTAAAGCTGATTATAAATGTTTTCTTTGTAGGATATTTACAGTGGTATTAAGCAAAAGTGATGATAGTCAAAAAGGGAAAGTGTAATAATTAAGAAATTTGATTCAATCGCTGCATTAAATTCGTATTTTGTTTTCAAAAGTTTTATTTAATTAAAATTCAATTTGATTGATCTTTTCTAATTAAATTTTTAAGATTAAGCTTTTACTATTGCTAGAATATACGAATATATACTTATAGACATTTAAATGCAAATCATAATTAATACATATTTTAGATTTATTATTTAAAAAAATCGACGAGAAATTATATTTATTTTAAATTTAATTGCAAAGTTTATGGTCTTAGCTTTACACCGTGTTTATAAAATATAAAAAATATTATTCATCGGCTTGAGGTAATAATGTTTTGCAGAATTTTAGAGGCAAAAGACCACCAAAATTAGAGTCAATAACGTGCTTTAAAAGACAAAATCTTTTTTATACAATTTTAGGCTTTATTTTTATCATTATTTTCACGATTTCCTTTTTTTTTTAGTAATGATTAAAATTGTATTTAAAGATTGAATTTTTTTTTTTAATGGCATTTTTTCGTTTCTAAAATTTCGTGTAGTGTAGTCTTGTATCTAAAGTTACGTGGAACCTCCTTGCCTTAAGATGACAAATTGAATTTGAATTCTTTTAAATATATAGCTTAAAAAACTCGATCGATTAACTTATAGAACTTTAAATACCTACTTTGTCTCATTTTTTTTTTCTTACCTCATTCTAACTCTTACAAAGAATACCAATTATTAGTAGCATCAATCTATAATAATCGAGAACATATAAACTTTCCAATCTATATATACCTACTTCAATGTCTTTGTCGTTATTTTTCATTTATAAGGGGGGTAAGGGCAAAAATCGCAAGGTGTGGTCTTACGTCGGTAAAGCTCACAAGGTGATATCTCGGTTCTTAACGATTTCAAAATGCGTCCTCGATCGATTAAAGTTAATCAAGCATCCTATAGGGGATTACTCTTGTCTTGTGCTCATCTAACGTGTTCGTTGTTTCATGCACTTCTTCCATTTTTTTTTCTTCTTCTTTTTTTTTTTTTTATTCCAGCTGGACTGTTTGTAAGAAAAAGAGGTTTTAAATCAGCGTTTCCTACTATTGGCTTTAAAGTAATGATAAATGCTTCGCACTTGGCATTGGAGCTTTTGTGATTTGAACCTCGAAAGGTTGGTCAGGGTCGTCGATGCTCTTTAGATTTTTTCCCTTTTATTATTATTTTTTTTTCTTTTTTTTTTTTTATCAATTTATATCGCGTATTGAAAAAAATTTATGAGTTTTTTTTTCACTGTAAACATTAAACTGAATTATGTTAGTAATACCTTGAATTGTTTATTATAAATTACAAATTGATGGTTTTTATTTTTTGATGTATTCTGCATAATGCTTAATATTGCATTTGTAAAATATAAAATAAATATCTGATAAATTTTTATTTTATTAATAATTTATTAATAAAAAATCATATTTACTTTTACAATAAAATTCTTATTTAATAACATTCTATCAATACGAAAAAAAAATTTCTTCTTTAAACTTACTTTATACAAAGTTTTATATTACAGTATGACTTAGATTTAAAAAAAAAAACATAAGATACACGTAATAATTATTTTTACAAAATATTTTATAAGAACATTATTAAAAAAAAAAAAAGAAAATTTAACCTTTCAGCAAATTTTAATTATCATTTCCCATAAAATAATCTACATTTAAATTCCTAATAATTTTTCTTAAAACTCTCTTAAAACAAATACATGTCAAAAATAATTACAAAAAAAATAAAAAAAAAATTCGTATTACGCATCATTCGTAACATTTGATTTTTACGCATTAAATACAAAAAATGTAACGGAGAACATAATACGCTAAAGCGCTTACTCCTTCACTTTTTTTCAAGTCCATTACACTATTTCAGTGTCGCAGCAAAAGCGATACATAAAACTCTCTCATTTTTTTTTTGTCACATAAGACACCTTATACACTTATCAAGTGAAGTTTCGCCTCGGTCTAGCGTAAATGACGCGTTCACTGTCAGCAGCAGCAGATCGAAGGTGGCTCGAAGGTATACCTATCGTTGTTGTAGACGTGGCTGCTGCTGCTCCTCCTGATAATATTGCCTTGCCTTTACCGTAAAGAAAGGAGGTTGATGCAGTTGGTAAGGTACCGATTGAACCAAGTGATTTTGGTGACATTGGATGCTCGTGTACTACTGTTTCTGTTATGTTGTTTAAATTTTCTGCTTCTGAGTATGTGCGACGATGGGATGTTGAATAGATTGCTGCTGTGTTGTTGAATACGCCGTTACTGATGGAGAAAAAATAAATGTGTGTGTTGAGATTTTTTAAATTTTTTTGTGGAATTTGAAAAAAAAAGAAAGGAATGAAAAATAAGAGATAAGGTTGGAATAATTAAAAGTTAATTAACGAAAATTAGGGCGCGTGTAATTTGATTTTAAGAATATGAACAACCTTAACCTCTTTCATAAATACAATTTTTTTATAAAAAAATAAGCAAAGTATACTTTAAAAAATTATAAAAATTAAAATAAAGAACAATATTTAGCCCATCAATACTCGTCCAGAACAAAATTTCAAAGAAAACACTTTATTTCAACTCTCCACAAACATACAACTAAAAATAAATTTTTTTCTCATACCCCTGTCTCTGTTTCTGTCCAAGTAGCATAGTTTGAAATCGCCTATCGCAATGTAGTCCATTTCCATTTGTTGGTTGTTCAGTTTGATAAATCGATTCTAGATTTGTAAACGAATGAAATCTGTGTCGTTTATGTGACAACTGCGACGACGAGTTGTGTAAATTATTGTCAATAATATTACGATTGTCATGTTGATTTCTTGATCGATGTTGTTGTAATTGTTGTTGTTGATGATGACGTTGATGTTGTTGTTGCTGTTGTTGTTGTTGATGTTGGAGAGATTTTAGTGAATCTTCGTAGTCACTGAAAAAAAAAAAAATTACGGGATACGAAAACGTGGTGAGATTGAATTTCCTCAAGTTGTCAAGGGGTTTGGGAAAAGTTGAGGAGGACGAGAGGGGCTTTAATGTGTTTTCGCGCTTTCATCACGAGACTCGAGCGATGAAGGGATATTGCTTTGACTTGACTTTTTTCTTTATTTTTTCCTCTTCATCGTTTTCTTTTTTTTCTTTCTTTCTTTATCTCAATCTACTCTATCTCTTTTATTTTTCTTTCACGATAGTTTTCTTTTCTCTCTTTTTTTCATTTCACTGATAGAATGTCGGAAGTTTTAACGTTAGTTGCTTCGATTCGCTTGTTGGATTTGTAAAAATAATTGCTTTTTAAATGCTTTCACTTTTAGAGAATACTATTTTTAAAATTGTATTTTATCTCACTTACAGATCAATCTTTTATACTTTCAAATCATTTCTCAAAATTTAATTCATTCACAATTAATCAATAAAATAAAAAAAAAATAATTTAAGAAAAAAAAAAGTTGGATTTAGCTAGTTTACTTTTGAGAATTCCGGTAAAAGACTGACTTGCTACTATCGCCACTTGATGGACTGGATGAATTGCTGCAATGACAAGCTCGTAGACCAGTGCCTGTTACGATACCAGAATCTTGTCCACTTGAGTGCAAGGAAGTTGCCGAGGTCTCGAGTCCCGTATTTGTACGTTGTCGATGAGCTGCACGTTGCTTTCCACCGTGGCCTCCGTTATTACCAACGTTGGCCCCGTTACCGAGGTTACTGCAGCTGAATGAGTGGAAGATGATGATGTTGATGATGATGATGGTGACAAAAAAAAAAGATGATTTAAGATGGTCTTTCGAGGAGGTTTTCAGATGAGTTTGGTGTGTGTATATTGGTCGAGGGTTGTTGGTATAAGAGATAAATTGTTTTCAAGGTAAGTATAGGAAGGATTTTGATGGGGTGGGGGAGGGTTGGGTGTTCTTAAAATATTTGTGTGGGTGGTTGGTGGGAGTTCTATTGTTTTGATGGGATATTTGACTATTGAGGAAGGATAATTGAAAATGTTTGGGAAAAATATATGTAGTGTTGGAATTTTATTGAGTAATCTTGATGTTTGAAGAATATAGTTTTTTTGTCTTACCGTACACGACTGTTACTACTGATTTTTTTAATACTTATTAAATTTGTAAGGGCAAAAATGAATCAATTCTAATGTTTTTTTTATATATAAATTCTATATATTTGTTTTTCTTTTTTAAATATAAATTTTAATGTTTAACTAATACAAAACTAAATAATAACAAAAATTTTATATATTGAAAAAGAACAAACTTTTTAAATTTCTTTATTTCAACTCATATAGCTAATTTAAATAATTCATCGATATCATCTTAAATAATTAAACATTAATCTCTGCCCCACAATCATAACTTTTCTCCTTAAAAAATCTCAACCGTCAAATTCTACGCAACAAAAAAAGAAAAAAAAAGAAAAAAAACAAGCTAAATTAAAATTACCTGTGAAAACGAACACAATTAGGTTCGTGTTCGCAATAACTATGCTGACGCATTTCACCAGAAAATGAAGCTGCTGGATCGTAGTTATGAAATCCACCCACGTAAGTTGGAAAAAGTGTATGTTTTTGTAAAGTATTTGCTGCGCCTCCAGGCTCAGCTAAAGCAAAACCAAGTGGTCCATCGGTATGAAAGACGCTTGTACCGTAACGTAAGCTAGATAACAGAAAATGAAGAAAAACATTTTGATACTTTTTTTTTTATATTGATACCTTTTTAGTTATTGTATATATCTTATAATATCTTAAGTCATATAAAATTCTATTTTTTTTGTGTTTTTTATTCTTTTTTGGGGGAAGAAAGGAATACTAAATTTTCACTCTTGATTTATCATTTAGAATAATTTATAAATTTTTTTTAAAATACAAATTTTAACGTTAAATAATCTATAACTCAACATTATCAATAAAGTATTATTATCAATAAAAATTATTTATAAATAAATACGTAACAAACTTCAGTTTTTTTTTCTTAAATCAACTCTGTCAATAAAATGAAATTCCGTTCTGCTAGCCTCTTCAAGAATCGAAGGGCATAGCGCGTGTAATATATTATACACGCACACACTCTCTCATACACACATACTTTCCTACAAACTATTACCTTAGAAACTTGAACTACTCAAGCTTTCATTGTTCGAGAAATTCAAGGGCCTTTTTACTTCTTTTTTTTTTTTTTTTAAACCCTACGCATTCACTGCACGCGGTTTTCAAGGTTCAAGGTTTTTTCGTATTTTGCGAATTTACGACTGGATATGTATATAGATATCTATATACCTGTAATACGAAAAAAAAAACGCGCGAGTGTGTGTGCGCATGTTTAGCGAGGACATTGAGCGTTGACGCGAAAAATCCCTTGTGGTACGAACGTTTTTCGTTTCTTTTTATTTTTTTAGTGTGACGAATCATGGAGGAAAAAAGTGAGGGTGAGAAGGGAGAGGGATATGGTTTTCACGATTGTCATGTGCTTTGCTGCGCTGAGAATTGATCTCTATCATTTATCATTCTGAAGTTCTGGATTAACGGATTAAGTTATTTGCAGTCGCATTTTTGGAAAAAAATTTTAATGATATTGAAGGTGTATGTTTATTATGTTATGTTTTGCATTTTATAAAATTAATAATAATGTAGGTTAAATTTATATTTTATGATAAAATATTTTGTCAAAAAAATTTAAGATTTTTATGTTTCGAAAAATATTAGATGATAAATTCAATAGAGTGACAAATTTACGCTTAAATTTTTTTTTCTCAAGTATTGATTGTAGCCTTTGTGTTACAATCAATTTATGACATTAATAAAGAAAAACATTAAAAGAAAGTTTGTAAGTATTTCGAGCAGATTTTGAACTTACCTTCTGGTCTGTCTTATTTTTATAATAGCAAGAATTAAATATCGTACAAGTAAAAACATATAAACGCATAGAAAAAAATTTTTTTTATTATAAAAACAGAACATAGAATAAAGATGCAGTAGATGTTAGTTGCAAAGGTTAGCAAAAGAACAAAGATTTTATATTTATACACACAAAGAATTTATTATACTGTTAGCATTTTTATCTTACATTTTTTTTTAAAAAGTAATTTTAATTAGCGTAGAACAGATTTTATATAATTATCAAAAGAAACAAATGATTTATATCCGAAAAAAAATATAAAGCGTGTAAAGCAACAATTAACATTAAAATTCTTTTTTTTTCATTATTTGTTTCAGAGCAAGCAGCAAGCAGAAAAATAAATAGTAAATTAGTAAAAAAAGATTAGATATTTAGGTATAGTTGAAAGCAGTTTTTTTGTAATTAATCAAATGTATCTCCAGCAAGCTGTTAATCATAGAGAAGAAGATTCACCGTAGAACTCATATACAGTGCGAGGAAAAACACTGGTGCTACTGTTATCCCTATAAATGAAAGGTAAGGATTAGTCACAGTTATTAAAGAGTCTTGTTGCGAGAGGATGATTAACCGATTAATATTTATTCATTTAATTTTATTTGTAAATTATGCAAATATTAATTGTGACTTTTTAAAAAAGTAAATTGTTAAAATTTTGATAACAATTGTTTGTTCAGCAATAATATTTAATTAGGAATTCTTTTTTAGTTTTGAAATATGCAATTTTTAAATTATATTCTTGAAATATAATAGCCAAACAATGAGTCATCCTTAATAATCACCGTTAAATCCCATACTATTCTCCACAAAAAAAAAATCAACCCCCTTTAAAAGCAAAAGCACGTACAAGATGCGTCAGACACTAAAGCTTCGACAAAAAAGCAACAGAGAATCAAAGAAAGCAAAAAAAAGAGAGAACAAAAAATAAGAATACACACAACTTCAACAAAAAAAGCTGGGTGTGACAATGCAAAGTCTTCTTGTTTTTTTTTTTTTTTTTAAACTTTCGTGATACGTGTATTTTATACTTACTGTTTGCTGCGTCGAAAACAAGATATGCAAAGTGTGGTAACAAGGGCTCCAATGAAAATGATGCAGCCAAGCCCAACTACAACGACCTCGAGGGTCGATAACAGATACTGTTGGCTACCACGACGAGACTTACTGTTGGCTATGTCTACGAGACGGTAACGCTCGAGTTCACGCTTTAATTCGGATTTTTTGTTTCGGAAGACTCTGTATCGGAGAAAATTGTTCGTTTAGAATTGATTTTAAATAATGAGATTGAAGTTTTAAACTTTCGAAGTTGAGTTTAAAGAATTTAATTAAGACTTACTTTTGTAGGGTGTCTGTATCTACCATGATATTTCGGTCTGGATCCACTGCGTACAGAAACATATCGCTTCTGAAAACATAATTTTTATAATTATGATTTGTATTACGAAAAAATATTTTTGGAAAATTTATATTTGATAGTAGTTAACTTACGAAGTCATGTCAATTAGATTTTTTTCTGAATGTGGTTCAATTTTACGGACTCGTACGTCTAGACCAGTAACGTTTTGAAGTGTACTATTATAATTACAAAAGAAAATTATTATTATATTTGTTTTTTTGCTTTTTGATGCTACAAAATAAGTTCTTCGAAAATGGACAATAATTTATTTACCTTGTGATGTTTTCAATTGCAGATTCGATTTCTAATGGCTTTTTACCCATTATCATAACCACTTGTTTATTGTCATCGAGAACGTATACCTATTTAAACAAAAATATTTAAATCTTGCATTAAAATAGAAGATATAAAATTATAATTTTAACTTATTTTTAATTTTGATTGCCCTTTATTTTTACTGTAACAAACACCCTTAAAAACAAAAAAAAGCAAAAAAGTTAATCAATCATTTTACATTAAAAAATAAGTTTTTTCAAAAAAAACTTTTCCCTTCTCGTCCTTCAAAACTAAAAAAAAAAAAAGGAAAGAAACCCAAATAAAGTACTTCATTTCCTTGATGCATTTCCAAATCGAGTGATGTTTTGCAATTAGTACACAACCTCTAGTAAAATTTAGGGCAATCCTACTAAGATCGTCCGTGACAAAACGTAAAGCTTATATAGCATCTAAAGCGTCCGCACTTAGCAAAGTGACTATTACGAATGATAAATGAGAAATTAAGCGAAAAGAGAGAGAAAGAGAGAAGAGAGTCAACCCTCAGAAAAAGTTAACTATTTCCCTCAGTTATAACAAAATTTTGTTTTGTCATGGCCATACTAGCAGTAGCAGCAGCAAGATATTCTCCTCGTCAAAATGTACTTACAAAGACGTTGGCGATGCTACTTCTACCATCATCTGCACCAGCTCTATCCGTAGCCTTGACATCGAAACCAAAAACACGTCCAGCGTCTTTAATAAAACTACCCGCAGCTTGAACTTGACCACTCACTGGGTCAATGGTAAATTTTGAGCTCTCTCGACCACTTAAAATCTGATAACGTACTTGGCCGTTTATATCATCGTCTGGATCCTCAGCCTGATGTAGTGATGGTACGACGAAGAAGATGACGACGACGATGGCAACAAAAAAAAAAAAGAAAAAAATCCAATTTCAATGTGCTTTCATGGCCATATGCTCGATGAAATTTATAAGTAGTTTTAGAAGAGTATGTACATGTATATATAGGTATATATACATGATGCATCAGACAATCGATGTGCATATTTTGACTTGATGTATTCGGGAGGAGAGAGAGAGAGAATAATAAGATATCGATTTTAGAGAGGGAGACTATACGCATTGCATTTTATCGTAAGCTCATGCTAATGCAAAGTTTTTCATTCTGATGTTACACTCGTGGCTTTATTGAAAAGTTAAAAAAAAAAAAAAAAAAAAAAAAACTATTGAAAAAAAAAAAAAAAAAAAAAAAAGATAAAAAATAGAAAAAAAGAAGAGCAAACGATAAAAATAAAAAAATAAAATTTTTTGTAAACGTATTTATATAAACTAGTTGAAAAAATATTAAAGAAATTTTATAAATAATTTAAATTAAAAAAAAAAGTAAAAATTTTGTTAAATTATAATTTTCTTCCTTATTAAATGTGAATACAAATATTGATTCAAAAATATAAATCTTCAAATCTTTTATCTTGCAAATAGCCACTTGAAAGAAGAAAAGAAAAACAAAAAGAACTAATAAAGAGAAAAAGTAATAATTAAGCTTTTTTTTTACCTCAACTTTGATAATATTGTATCCATAATAAGCTGACGTTGGGAGAGCTGCCAAAATTGGTCTACCATTAGTTTTAAACTTTGGCGCATTATCATTAACATCTTTAACCTTCAGTATAATCTTAGCTTCATTAGGTCCAAGTCCATTAAGTCTTTCACCCACAACTGGATATATCATAACTGGCATACCCCTTGCAGTTTTAACTTTATCAACTCGTACTTTAAGCTCATAATAATCACGCGTCTCTCTATCTAAACTAGTCAACAAATATAATGATCCATTTTTTGGATCAAGCGTAAAATGATCTCTTGAATCGCTATCGTCTATTACAATGCTGTAACGGATTTGTTCGTTTTTATAAGTATCTGATACGTTAAGGTCTAAGAGTTTAATGGGTATTGGTGAGTTTTCTTCAACTTCGATTTCGTAATAACGATGCTGGAAAACTGGCCTTTTTGGATCTTCTGGACCTTCATCCACGTCCAAAATGCTTACGACTAGTAATGCTGTTGATGTCAAACTTGGTAAACCCAGATCACTTGCAATAATTGTTAAATTGTAAACGTTCTGTATCAACAAAAAATATTTAAATCATTTCAAATTTAGGTATAATATAAATTAACAAAAAAAATGTTAATTAGATCTTAACCTGAGTTTCATAGTCGAAATTTCCAATTGTAGTAACAATACCCTCTTTACTATCAATAGTAAAATACTGCATCTGACCCTTAACATGCATAAGATCAAACAAAATAACACCATTTCCATTGCCCATGAAATCAGAATCATTGGCATGAATTTTCGTTACAACAGTACCAACTTGACTGTTTTCCGGTACAGAAGCGTAATAAATTGGCACTAATTGTTGCTTTGAATCCTTCTTATAAACATCAACCAATGTACTTGGTAATTTACCAATCTTTTGATAACCATAGAATGTAGGAGGATTATCATTGATGTCTAAAAGATGAAGTTCAACATCTACACTTGTATACATTTTGGCAGTGCCATTGTCTTTGGCAATAACCTTAAATTGATACACGTCACGAGTTTCTCTGTCGAGGCTTCCCGTTACAAAAAGTTTTCCTCCGTACCTTAATTTAAACAGAACAGAAATAGAATTACTTAATTTTAATTATCAGATTCAAACATAAAAATACATAAATCATACATACTTGGATATTTCAAATTTAGCATTCCTATCAAAACTAGAGGGCGCCACATCATACGTGATATTAGCATTATCACCATAATCCTCATCAACAGCTTCAATTTTACCAATTTCAAATTTCTTATAAACACCTTCAGGAATATCAAACGAGTAGTAAGACTGTTTAAAAACAGGTGCGTGATCATTAACATCGATAACCCTAATACGCACTGTAACATTATCCATCAATCCACCATGATCCCTAGCAACAATATCTAAAATAATATCAGTTTCAGCAGGTAAAGCACCAGCAACTGATATCTCACCAGATCTTGAATCCATAACAAAATAATGTTTGATCATGACATTAGTCTTTGTCTTTGTATTAAATAAGGTTGGACTGACTGTTTCCGACAATATGCCATATGTTATTTCGGCGTTTTTACCATCGTCTGGATCACGTGCTACGAGACGAATGATAGGAGCACCAATTGTTACGTTCTCCGGTACGTAGAGTAATGGGGATCGATAATCGCTGCTATTATCTTGGGATGTCTTCGACGTATTGGATTCCTTGGCATTTGTTTTTGGGATGTCCTCTTTGGATACGCGGATGCCTTGATCGGGTAATATGATCATTTGAGCGAAACTTGGTGGATTGTCGTTTTCGTCTTCTACTTGGATTGTTAATGATACGTTCGATGATTTTTTGTCTGGAAAGAAAATAAAGAAATTTTTTTTTAATAATCTTGTGAGATTTTTTTTCTTCAATTTATTAGTTTACCGAAAAATTTTTTTATTAAAATTTGTGTGTTCGTATAAAAATAAAATATTCAATATTATTGAAAAATAAAATGTGATATTTTATTAAAACCTTCAAGGCCCGTATACAATTTATTTAATCGATAAATTTCATTTCAACAACGAAAATTCAAATATCCACATAATACATTAAAAGTTCGACACACACATACATACTTATAGATATAGAAACCTTGAAAATATTTGCTTACTTTTATCTCCAGCGACAATACGAAGATCGTAAATCGGCTTTTCCTCCCGATCGAGCAAACTCGTTGAATTGCCAACGAAAAATATCCTGCCGGTAATCTGATTGATTTGAAACAATTCGCTACCCTCGCCTTTAAGCTTGAGACTGAAACTTGAATCTTCATCCGGATCACGAGCAGACACGTGATTCGTCATAATGACTTCCGTCCCGGCTGGACTGTTCTCCAATATTCGTCCTTCGTAAGCACTCGATAAAAATATTGGTGCATTATCGTCCTCGTCGTCTACTATTACTGTTACCTACATATAGATATAATCGATAAAATCATTTTTATATAATATTATACATTTATTTTAAGATATTTATAGGATTTGATATGTTTTATAATTTATTAAATGGAAATGATAATGGTAACGTTTAAGGGGAAATTTATAGGTACTATTTAAAGGATACTTTAATATTTTAGTTCTTGTTAAAACCTTGTTATAAATGTTTGTCAAGTTTATATAGATTAATATCATTAGAAGTCAATATTTTTTTGGTTGTTAATTAAAAAAAAAAATAAATACAATACTCACTTGAAAAATGCCAACACCACGAGGACTTTCAGCAATAGCAGTAACACTGTAATTCTGTCTCTTTTCTCTATCCAAACCCGTCGGTGTATACAAAGTCCCAGTATCAGTTATAGCAATTTCCGAAACGTCTTGTTGATTGGCAATGAAGAAACGAACATTTTTTAAGGTTCCACTACTGACGTTCGTTGGTACGACATGTCCGATAAAAGCTCCTACTGCGTTTTCTTTTACGTGAAATACGAGTGGTGCTTTAGTTGTTCCACTAGTAAAAATAAAAAATGAAATTAATATAATTACATTTTTAATTTAAATATATTATTGAAATAAACTTTAAATAATGTTTCTATTAAATACTTTTAAAGCTGATAGAAAGAAATTTCTTAAATGCTACTGATAACAACATTTACCAAATAAATATAATTATGAAAAATAATTACCGTAAATTTTACACACCGTTTACCCAATAAAATTCCTCATTTAAAATTACAGCTTACCAAGAACAGTAATTAATTGTCAATCGTCGCGACACGACCCGAACAAATATTCCAATCTCTCTTTTTTTTCTTCCGCAAATTAAGAACTCATACTACAGTATACTACCCAGCATTACAATATCGCGTTCGTCGACCCACACCTATCAAAGTAACCAGTAAAGTCTCATCCAAAAGCTCATAGAGTTCCGGTATACAATCTACTTCATCGTACAAAACATAAGATTAATCCGATAGCTAATAATAGAAGAGGTCACTAACCACGTGTAAATCAAGACACAAATAAAAATTTCTTTTTTACTTACTTGATAAAAATGCCGCTCTCGTCGTTTGGATCGACCACGTGAATTGATACATTAGTCACGAGACTTAAGCTCTTCTCGTCGCTAACTACAGCCTCGAAATCGTAAGACGATTGCTTGTAACGCTCGATCTCGTCTACTACTGTTATAGTACCCGAACGTTCCTCCACAGCAAATGGCACTGTTGGTGAATAAGATATGTTAGACAGATAGAGAAAATGAAAAGGTGAGGGTTAGTTTGTTGGGAAAGATGTTATTTTTGATGATTTTTTTTTTTTTGTGGGAGAATGGGTGGAGAACAGTTATTATATAGTGCTGCAATGGGCGTTTGTTCAGCTTATTACAAACGAGTTTAGTTGGAGATTTGGTAAGAGGAATGATTAGCAAATTAAGAGTGGAGTCATTTATTTTTCTTTGTATTCTGAGATTTTATTAAAAATTGTATAATTGTATTTCTAGAAAAAATTTTACAAAAAAATTTTTATTGAAAATTTTTTAATTAGATATAATGTTTTTAAATTTTATCATTTTTTTGTAAAGAAAAAAAAATAAAAAAAAAAAGTAAAAAAGATAAATTAATTTAAAATTTAATTAATAGCTGTGCAATAATTAAATTCTATCTTTTAATTGAATTTTTATAAACTCAACTTTCTTGCCATTCTACTTATAACTTACCTCCTTCATGATAACTGTGGAGAAGATCGTAAGCCACTTCTTTACCCTTAACGGCTTCATTCACCCTGATTTGTCCAACGCTCGTTCCAATAGGTACGTTAGCTCCTACCCAGAACTCGTATGGTGCCCCTATAAAGTCTGGCGCTTTTGATCCTTGACCTTTAATTGAAATAAAATATCTATGTAGAATTACGATAATTCGACTATTAGAAAAGAATAATCTTAAACTTTATTTTATTATAAAAATTAAAAACTTTTTAAATTATTTTTTATTTGATATGATGATTAAAATAATTGGGTACGTAAGAAAGCTCGAATAAGTTAGTCGGCAAAGCATTGGTATCGGAATCCGTAGATCATGGGTTCGATTCCTGGTGTCTATCAGATTAGTTATTCTACGAGTACTCACATACCGAAATACGCTTTATAAAGTGTTAATAAGGATAATTAAAAGTTATTAAATGAATGTTTTTTTCTCTTCATAGTAACTATCTTTACTATGAAGTTAGTTACTTATACTAAAAATTTTTTCATTTATTAATTTTTATTCTTAATATAAAATAATTTTTTTTAAAGAATCGAGAATGTCATTTCTATTTTTGATACTTTACACAATCCCTCTTTTTTCAATGATTTACTTACGACATAACATTATTTTTTTCATTCTCCATTTCAACGTAAACTTTGAAATTGATTCACTCTTAGTTAATAGAAAAAAAGATCTCAAAGAAAAATACTCGTAAACGGTAATAGTATACGTATATATAAAAAGTTGACTAACCATCGGGTCGAAAGACGTCAATAGTAACAACAGCAAGAGAAGATCTTTTTTCACTTGGATTTGACGGTTGGTCTGCTGCTTCAACAAAAATTACGTGACGACCCTCGATTATCGGGCTTTCGGCAACTGTTATCAATCCAGTGTCTGGGTTAACTGCGAAGGGCATACTACCGCTAAAGTTACCAGGTCGTTGTAGCCTATAACGTACCAGACCATTCACTCCTAAATCCTTGTCAATTGCGTGGACCTGTTTTTTTTTTTTTAAATTGGTGAATGAAAAAGTTGTAGTCGTTATATGTTTTTTTTTAAAGTCTATTTTAAAAAGTGTATTACGTGATTTTTTTTTTTTTTTTTTTTTGAATGAGGGATAATAAGTTTACTGATTTCTTGGATATTATGTTTGAGTTTTTTTTTTTCTTTAAAGTCTAATACTATGTTACAAGTTAGGACTTTGTATTATACAATACGTATATAATACAAAATGATTGGTTAGCTAAAAGTTAATATAAAAGTTTATGAACTATTTTGATTCAAGAAAATCCTTTTGAAAAGTAGCAAAAAATTGCTTCTGGGGTTAAACTTATTTTCTTTTTTTTCTACTTCTTCTTTTTTTTGTTAGAAAAGATGTAGCAAAGTAAGTTAGCATGCATTATATTCTTTACTATCCAAAAAAATTTTTTTTTATCTCAACAATAGAATTTTATTTTAGACATTGTACTTAAAAAACATTTCCCTAAATAACATAATTTTAGAAACTTCTTTTAAAAATAAGAATCTATTTTAATCAAATAATTATTTCTTATTCCTTACCTGTCCAATAATAGTCCCAATTTTAAAATCACTATGAGCAACAAGTTCCAATAAATTTCCCGGTACAAAAACTGGATTATTGTCATTAGCATCCAACAATGTTACTTCAACATCAACTGTCGAAGTAGCATTAGTTTTAATGACACTTGGACGTTTTTCAACAGCAAGTACTTGCATGTGTAAAAACGATTTGTTTTCGCGATCTAATACATTTTGGTCCTGCACAGTTAACCATCCTGTTGCCGAGTCAACGGAAAAGGCTCCTGAAGGATCTCTTAGTTCGTAATTAAATTCGGCGTTTTCACCTTGGTCCCTATCGTATGCTATCACCTGTATTTAAATTAATTAATTTATTTAATAAATTTAAAAACAAAAAAATAAATAATTTTGCATCTCACCTGTAGCACACTAAATCCATTAGGCAAATTCTCCACAATACTAATATTATAAAAATCAACCTCGAATTCCGGCATATTATCATTAAGATCCATTATCTCAATTTCAATTTTAGCATTAGCAGCTCTCAATGGATTATCAATTTGGCTAGCGCGAATTTGCAGGACAAAAGTATTGCCTGGTAAATTACGTTCAGCGTCCAAGTCAATACCACGTTCGAGGAATAAAGAACCGTTGCGTGGGTCAAGATTAAAGATGCCACGCTCGTTACCGGATATTATGTCGTATCGCATCGCTGAGTCTATGTCACGGTCTTGATCTATTGCGCGGATTGCGTTTTTAAACGTTATTTCTTTGTGAATTGGTTTGCTCTAAAAATATTGTGATTGTTATTTTTTTTATGAAATTGATTATTATTATTTTAGATTATAGTATTAAATAATTTTTTTTTTTTGTTTACTTACTGGCAGAGGATAGAATTCATAAATTTCGGTATGGTAAATATCTTGAGTAAATTTTGGATCCAAATCGTCGTTATCCACAACGGTTATTTTAACTGTTGTATTTGTACTTTTTGGTGGTGTACCTCGATCCTATTAAGAATATCAATAATCATTTTATGTTTTAATATTAAACAAAAAAAATTAAATAATTTTATTTTAAAATTTGATCGACTACTTACAATAGCACTTATAATAAGATTATATTCCCGATCTCCTTTGTCATAATCTAATGGCTTCTTTAAAATTAAAGCAGTACGCTGTCCTGATTCAAGAGTAAATTTACCCTGCTCGTTACCTTGTATTATCGCAAAATGTACATCGCTATTTGGTGTATTTGGCTTATCTTTATCAATAGCGTGTATGCCACGGTAAATTGGAAGACCTATATTATGTATATATTTAAATGAGATATGATTATTTTGAATCAATTTAATTTTATAATGATTTATATTTTATCTTTTTTAAAATTTAAATAAATTTTGATTATTGATAATCTTTTGATATAAATTTAGTGTATCATAAATGTCTTGTATATGAATTACGATATAATTATATGTAAAAATATAAAATATTCATGCCTATAGGTGAAAGCTCGTCAACAGTTACGTGATAAGGAGCATCAATAAATTGTGGCGCATGATCGTTTATATCTTCAACGTAAACGGTCACTGACAAGTGTGATGATACCTGTAAAAACAAAAAAAAATAAATTATTTTTATATATCCTTTAAATTTTTAAATTTAAATTTTATAAAAATAGTAGGCACTTTTTTTTTAATAATCCAAGAAAGTTTAATTTTTTTTAAAATATTCAACGTTTATTCTCAAGCTTTAACGAATAACAAGTAGGTAGCACAAGAGGTAAGCATTAAAAAAAAAAAAAAAAAAAAACGTAAAACTTCTTTTTACACATTTTTCAAACAAAAATACAAAAAAGTATTAAAAAAAAAAGGGAGAAGAGTAGAAAAAAAAATTTAGAGAGGAGGATGGTCGAGTGAGAAAAGGGCCGCTAGCGATAAAAACGAGTAGACAGATTGCAGTAAAAACGTTAAAGTTTGATACGCGACAGTGAAAAGTGAAAAGAAGGAGGAGGAAGGGTATGACAAAAATGCAAGCTCGTCACGTACAAGCAGATGATAAAATAATCTCCCGGAGGATAAGTAAAATCGCAAGGGCGCGACCTTACATTATATACAAACACATACAGATACACACACATATAGTTACTCGACTTGAAAAAGAGAAGGAGGGGAGAGGTATTGTTTATTATGTATAGTTGAAAATCCAGACGAAAAACCTCGAGTAAACATGATACGATTAAATAATCGCTCGAGGGTTGATAATATACGGCCTTATACCTCTCTTTCCCTGCATATTATCATGAGAACCTTGCCGTTATTATTCTTTTTTCTCTCTCTCTCTCTCACTTGTAACGCCACAGGGCACGTGCTACTTGTCTATGCGGGTTGGGATGCTTTGTGGAGGGATTACGCGATTGTGTTATAAAGGGGGTAATATAAAAGTATGTGAAGAAAAGAGAGAAAATGTATAAAAATAATGTGAGATTTTATACTTACTAGGGAATTGGTACCGTCCGAGTAATCGCAAACTAAACGAAACTTTAGCAGATTACGTGGTGAATCCGCGTCAACCAGATCTTCAAGTGATTGTGCTAATACTACGCTTATGTGGGTTTTGTTTACGTCCTTGTAACCGAAAAATTTTATGTCTTCTTCCTGTGGATAAAAATGTGGAATTTCTTTTTAGTTTTTGTTCTTTTTTTTTTTTTACTTTGACATAGTTTGGGTGAGATTTTTGAAAAAAGTTTGTGATAGGAAGTATAATTGAGTGGGTGTTGTGGTTGTGTAATGGTTTGATGATTAAGCTATTTTTTTTATTTTATTTTATCTAAATCTTTATTATATTTTTAAGTCTTGGTTAATTAAAAAGATAATTAATGATTTTTTTAAATTTGTAAGTGTGAAGAAATTTAATGTAGTATTGTTTAAGAATGATCAAAATAGAAAATTTCAAAAAAAAATTTTTTAGTTTAGATAAATATTTTAGATGAAAAAAAAAGAAAGTTATAAAAAAAAAGAACTTACTTTGTCGACGGACATTATTGCTAAACGACTTCTCGGATGGACTTCTATCGTAAGAATCTCCGATCCAATGTGTAAATCCTCCGCCACCCTTACGAACTTTAGATATTCTCCAATCGGATAAAACTGACATCCTAAAACAAAAAAAATTTACACCTTACTTTATATACATATACCTATATTATAATTTCTAAAGTAAATCGTGCAATATAATTTATTAGTTATTTTTTATCGACACGTAAAATAGGATAAAACGTTTACTTTCTTTAAAAGCACCATTAAAACCATAAACTAAACGTTTTCACTGGTACTTGACGCTTTATAATCTAATTTATTATTAGAAAATTCAGTACATAGTTACATACAGTATATATATCCATTTTAAGTAAAAGTTTTCAGTTTTAGAAAAAAAAAGACTAATAATAATTGCATTCTTAAGAATCTTTTTTTTTCTTCTCCCTCTAGAGAGTTGTATTATTGGAAAACATATATATATTGTATAAAATTTTCACTTTTTAATTGCAAACTAAGGATATTATCGTTGAGCTGAAATATAATAAGCTGTACTTTGATAATAAGCATCTTGTGTTATCGTCTTCAAAATTTTTTTTTTTTTTTTCTAGTCTTTCAGTCCAGGGTAATAAAAGTGAAATGAAAATTTACGTGTGGAATCTTAGTTGATTGGTAGACAGTGAAGTGGAACAATTTAAAGGTTGTTGTAGCCAATATACAATTTACTGTTCTATATATATGTATATACAAGAAACAAGTACACAAGCTGATGGTTATTGTGAAACTTTCTCTCTTCATATACAACCACCAGTGTGTATATCGATCTTTAAAGAAAAGATTATAAAAAAAAATAAGGCTTATTTTTTTGCTGATAATTGACTTATTTTTAAAACTTTACTTATACATTGTTAAACTCTAAACAAAAAAATAGTAGCAAAAAAAAAAAATACTAGCTTAACTACAAGCAATTACTTAAGCAATTATCTTATTTGATTTACGTCCTTTTAACAACAGTTTCACGCATAAGCAATCCAAATACTTACTATATACTCATCTTAAAAAAAAATCCTAAGAAAAAAAAAGTAACTACCTTATTATATCCTCCTCTCCATTTACAAAATCCACATATCCCATACACTTTTTCCCAATTGCACACGTATAAGTACAAATCAATCTGTATTTTCTCAGGGGAAAATCAAACTCCAGGTATATTATACGATATATACCTATACTATACTTACAATCCACAAAGTCCAATATATACGCCAATCTCAACCTTCCATATACACAGTGAGAAAAAGAAAGAGCATAATAACAGAAGCAAGTAACAGCAACAGTAGTGAACGTATAAGCAAACGGTCAGGTCGTATGTGGATACATGTATATATACATATGGGCGCGCCCTGATGTGGTCGGAATAGTGAAAGGGGCCATCGGCCGGTATTTGTTTTTTTTTTTTTAAATGCTACTACTACTACTACTCGGCCTTTCCTTCTCCTTACCTCTCTCTCTCTCTCCTTTTTCTCGCGAGGCGCGGCCTGCTCTTTCCGATCGCGTATACACGTGCAAACTGATATTCGTATATAAATAAGGATTAGATTGATTTTTTTTTTTTTTTTTTTTGGAAATTGAAAATTTATGGGTAAGTTTGTTTGTTTGATTGTGGATGAATTTATGATTTGAGATGCGTGAAATTGTATAGTTTTTATTTTTTTGTTTAAAATTTACGTAATATGTCTTTTTTATGGGTCAAAGGTCGATTATTTGTAGGTAAGCTGATTTTATTTTTCTTTGAAATTACTCTTTTTTTAGGAAAAGATAAATATTAATATAAATATTAATATTTATCTTTTTATGAATTCATTTGAAAAAGGAAGATTTACTTAGGGATTGCAGTTAATAAACGAGGTGGTTAATTGGGTCGCTCTTGCATTTTCTTCCAGATGAGTAAACGGGTAATGTAGTGCGTAAAATAAAAGGAGGCTTTTTAAGAATTGCTTATTCTTCTTTGAGTTAAACAATAAAACAATTAAAGTGATTGTAAAGTGGTGAAAAAAAAAAAATAGAGATATATAGGAATGAGAATTTTCTTTTTTTTTTCTTTTTGTGTATACCGCGGATCTTAAATATCTCATCTGGACTGGAGTTCGTGTATATGTACGGATTTGAACAATGAGCGTATAGGAAAGGGTTTGTAATTTATAACAATGAGAGAATCTTGCGAATATATGCAGTTATTTATGCCGTTTTGATTCAATTGTATATAAGTATATGTAGGTATATATTGATGCATAACTTAAGTGTTATAATTTTGTTTATCTCATCTGGTATATGTTTACTTATCGTTATTTAAATTTATTCTGATTTTATCAGATTATGTTATTATTGCGTTAATGGATTATAATTTTTATTTTTAGAAAAAAAAAATGTCTATATTCATTTATTTATTTTAAAATATAAAATCTTTTGTTCAATAGGATACATAAAAAAAAATTTTTATCAAAAAAGTACCGGCTCTCACGCAGTACACAATACACAAAATTTCATAATTCCATTTAAATTTTAATCCCGATCAAAACGCACCGCAAAACAATAATCTATGTAAATCATTTTTGCAATTCATAAATATCATAATCGAATATATTTCATTTAGCGTTTCCTTTCAAAACGAACAAAATAATCATCCCATACCGCATATCTCAACGAAAAAAAAATTCCTAAACTCTAATATTCTCACATTTTCAACAAGTCATTACCAACGAACAAACTTTATTACAACCATTCAAACAAAGGTATACCTTTAATTACAGACCAAAAAAAAAAAACTCGACGAAAATCCAAATTACCTAAAAACTCCTCCCTAGACTAATTCGCGTACTTTGCAACTATAAAATGTAGGTATAGACTTTAAGGAACATTACATTACATTCCTGACGAGAAAATAAACACGCCCGACAATTTTCCTCACGTTTTTTAGATATACTAAGTTGCTTATGGGTGTATATAAAAGTGACTTGGTATCTTTGTGTTTAAAAGAATATAACGAAAAAAAAAAAATTGTTGCAGTAATGTAAACAGCTGTTGTTATTTATATTGTTGGTAATTTAAACTGAGCAATTACTAAATTATATTTATTTCACAGGATATTTTATGTGTGTATGTGTAAGTTGAAATTTTACTTAAATGCTGTGATGTTTTTCTTTTTAAGTAAATTATTGCAGTTGAATAGTATAATAACGGGTTAACTAAGCGAGCGTTGGTAATTTTTCTTTTTTTTTTTGTACTTGATGAATTTAATTGTATATAATGTATATTTCGCTTTGTAACTTTAACATCAATGATCTTGCCAATGATGTTTGTTATAATAATTATAATTATTTGTTACATTTACTTCTAAATAAAAAATACAAAAAATTAAAATGAAAGAAATTATTTTGAAATATTTTGCAAATCATATTTCCCTAATTATATATAAATACATCTAATTCCCAACAAATTTTCTAACGACCCACCAACAAAATAACTATGATTAATTCTTCAATCGGTTAATTTCTCCTCTTTTTTAACTATACCTGCTTCTCAATAAAACTCGCAATATAAAAGTCCATAGTCTCCAAACTATTAATTTATCATTCATTAGAAATCGCAATATGCCTAGGCTCGTTTTAAAATTATTTTCAACTTCCTTTCCTCAAAGCAATAATAATAATAACTTGTTTCTAACGCTTTCTTTCAATTATTGCTACATTTTTCTACGTAAAATAGAAAAAAAAGAAGAAATTATAGTGATAACGAAAACATTCCTATATACCACATCATCATCAACAAATCATCACATATTAACATTATAACAATAACTTATGCAATATACAATATATAATTCAATTCATTTTCTCTTGAAAAAAAAAAATAAATAATAAATCAGAGTAATAAACAACAGTACATATACATATCAAAAGCTACAATAATAACGTAACAGCATATATATCGTCAGTATAAACGTTACACAAGTTTAATCGAGTATGACATGGGGGGAAGGAGAAAGGAAGAAAGAGAAGGAAGAGGGAGGGGGAGGTTTGTTAGCGAGCAATTAATTACATCGTCGATCTGTGGATGACCCATATACAGAAAAAGAGAGAGAAAGAAAGAGAGTACAGGTCGAAAACAAAAGCTGAGAGATAAAGTTAATCCCGCGCTATACCTGATTGTAATAACGTACCGATATATGTATGTATGTATGTATGTATGTATAAGTATATGTATCTACTCACGTAATTAATTCTGGGAACTGTGTCTTTTTTTTCTCTTTCTGTTCTGATGCAAATTAAAAAAGCGGGTTAAAGATTAGACCGGTTAACGTCCTATTTCGTGTGCATATGTATTTTTTTTTTATTCTTTGGATATATGCCGTTTTGTTATTGTGGTACTGTGGTGAGTAACGTTATTTTAATTTTTTTTTTAATTTTTTGGGGTATGGGTGGGGTATATTTAGTGTGGAGTTGCGATTTATTTATATCAATGCTATTTTATGTTTAAGAAATATTGAGATTTAAAAGGTAAATGAGATTTTCGTGGTGGTTATATAATGGAGACATTAATATATTAAAATTTAAAGATAAGAATGTGTTAATCAGCTAAAGTGTAAATTTTTATAATTGTGTTTTTGGAAATATTGGTAATATGATGATAATAATAATGTAAAGTCAGGTGTGATGTATTAAAATTTGACGTTTTTAATGGATATACAAAGATATCAAGTGATTTCTTATTTAACATTGATTTTTTAACTTAATTTTAATCGATAAAAATATTTGCTGATAAATATTTGCATGTAAATCGATTTTTTTATTAAAATAATTTTGACAAATTTAATAAGGAAATTGCGAATGATAAACGAGACATATATCGTCATATATTTTAAATATAGATAAAAAAGTTAGCAAATCATTTTTCTTGATGTTTCCGTACTTGTATTTTTGTCTGACAATCTCAATAAAACATATATAAATTATAATGTATTATATGATAATAAAATGAAATCGATGGTTTTTTTTTGTGCTTATTTCGTTATAGGAGTACCAGTGTAGAAAATTCTGAAAAAAAGGTATGCAAACATCCGCATTTGTTTCGCAAGCGATGTAGGCACGTGCGTTATGTACATAATATCAAAGAAATCAATTAATCAAGTCATTGTGCTTGTACGTATGTACGTTTAAACGTGATGTGTTATATAAAATCATAAATTATTCTATATTAATATAGAAATTTTTTTTTGTGATAATTTTACATGTTATTTAAAACATTTCCTAAAGATATTTTTTAATATTATAAATATATTTATTATATAAAAGAATAATTGAATATTTATCGTTTTGTTGAATAACCACGAAATTTTTGGAGATCGTTCAATAAATAGAGAAGTAAATTGTCAAAATTTTTAATTTTAATTTCAGCTAATTAAGAAACGGAAGTATAACAGAAGAAATTATAAACTGATTCTGATGTCATTTTTTAAAAATAAATAATAAAATTAGTAATAGGTATATAAAAGTAGGAATAATAAGCAATTTGTAGAATAGAAGATGCTTGATTATTTATTTGAGAGATGTGAAAGGAAATAAGTTAGGTTTGATATGGTTCAGTCATTAAAACGTCGATTTCAGAATCTGAAATTCGAGGGTTCGATTCTCGGCGTCCATCACTTTGAACTGTTAAACTTCTAGCCTGTAATACGTCTTAATTAAGTGTCAAAAAGGCTATAAATGTGAATATTCTTATATATTTTAATATATAAAATCTGGAAAATTGTAAAATTTATTTTATGCCTAATTAAATTGTGATTAAATTTTTTTAACATCATCAAACAACTTGATAAATCATTAAACTTACAAATAACAATAAACCTTATATTGATTATAGAAATGAAATAAATTTTTAAATTATTCATTTGACACAAGAGTGAATTTCTAATGACATTAATTTAACAACACAAAAAAATATAATTATTATAAATTTTCCCAAAACTAAAATAAGAAAAACAACAAAAAAATAAATTAAAAATGCTATAGTAAATAATCTGTAACACAATTGAGTTTTTGGCTCATCAACAACTATACACGCGATAACTAGCATTAATTGATACTGTGCAGCGCAAAAAAAGGAGAAAAATTAATAAGGCATATAACACTCGCACTAATAATACAAGCATTGTAAATGTATACAGGGACCTCGATCTCACGATCTAAAATGGAAATTATGGGAAAAAGTGTGCAGATTGCTAAAAGAAGTTAGTAATGCCTGGAATCCGTTTTTCCTCTTCATTTGGGAGGATAAGTGTAAATTGTACACAAAAAAAAAGTTTTTAAAATACATTAAATTAATAATTGTGTCATTTTTTTTCTGATTAATAAATTGTCTCAGAATTTTGAAAGCTTTGGAATCTTTTTTACAGGTTAAGACTAAAAATAGAAATATTTATTCGAAGTGCATTAGATTTTACCGTAAAAATTTGTTATTTATTTTTTGGTCCAATATTGAATATCTAAATAAAAATAACATTGTTGCTAGATTTACACAAAAATAAGACATTAAAATCCGGTAAACTTCAGTAACAATTAATTTTAGAAATTACTATGTTTGCATTTAGTAAAAGTACCAGTTTTTATTATTATTTTTAAGATGAAATGAAAAATTTTATGTCCTCATAAAAAAATAATTCCTCTCATTAAGTTATGTTTTTTATTTTAACAAAACTTTAAATTTCAAAATGCAATATTTGAATCGTAACACAACTATGAGCCTAAACAATATCATTTGTTATTTTAATGTTGGTGCAATAATATTTTTAAAAATTACGTGAAATTATATACAAGCCTTAATTATATTTTATATAAGATATTACTGTAATTTTAATAATTTCTCAATACATGTGTTGTACAATGTTGTTGCTAATGTGTAATCGTACAAAGCTTCAGTAGCAATCTTGCAAAAAAATACAAAAAAATTTTTTTTATTTTTTTTCTAACATTATTTAAAAAAATTAGTAAAAGGTCATTAAATGTATAAATAAAAAATATTTTAATAAACAAAAAAAATGGTTCCGGCCGGGATCGAACTGGCGACCTTCTGCGTGTAAAGCAGACGTGATAACCGCTACACCACGGAACCAAGTTGGACGAGATAGCTTTCAAAGACGGTTTTACTCAGATAATTAGATAAAAAAATTGAAATAATTTCCGTAGCGTAATAATCGATATTTTTATAATTCTATTATTTATTTAATATTTTTCTTACCTGATGATGAGTCGATCGACACTATGAGAATGAAAAATAGGCTTAAAATGGTGCCGCCTAGCAGAGCATCGTTTCTGGATCTTAGCATGATTTAAATTCTTCTTCTTGATCGGTAGACATATCTATAAATATAAATTAATTTTTAAAAATCAGATAATTAAAAATTAATTGATTTTATTGAAATAATTTAATTTAACTTAATTTAAATATTTCTAATAATTTTATAATCATAGAAAATATAATAAATTTATGAAAACATTAGTAACAATATCGATTTAAATATGTATTAAAACTTATTAAATTTTACTGTGACATTAATTTAATCAAATACTTGATTATAAATTAATGTTTAAAATAGACCTAAATCAAATTATTTAATTAAGTAGATAAAAAATATCCAAAAGTATAAAATACCGTATTTTCCTACAAAATATACCAATAAAAATCCTAATTCAACAAGTCCTAAAAAAAAAATTATATTTTGAAACGCAATAAAAGCCAAAACAACAATAATTTTTCCAAAGTATTTTCTGCTCTGTTTCTGTTGAAAGCAAACGGTTATCAGTACCTATATCCCTATAAGTAAAGTTCCGCTCGAACAAACAAGTTAAGGATCGAACAATTTTTTTTTATTTTTAAATTCCCCTTCTATATAGTGTACCTATACATATAACCTGTCGACAGGGCATTAGGTCAAAAATATGCGCATAAAATGTCGCTTGATTTGCCGATACAGATAGGAAAGTGATTGGACTTTTCCACGTGTACCTATGTATATACATATATATACAGCAGCAATTACTCCCATCGTAAAATATCAGTTCTCCAAGTCTATGTCTGTATTAAGTAATACGATCAGACATGCGGCAGCATAAATGTGTTTCATGAAGCGATATCACATTTGCGTGTGTTTTGGTATATATATATATATATATATATATATATATATATATATATATTCCGGCAGTTGGAAAGTGCTGTGAAAATATGTGGATGGAAAAATGATTTGATATACATAAATATACTTATAATAAGAAGAGTAGGGGATATAATATGGATCGACATATATGAATTTTCATGATATAAATGTTATATCCATACAGAAAAAAAAATCACTGATCCGCTCACGGAAATACCTTCACTTTCGTATTTTTTATGATAATAAAAAAAAACAAGTTTTTTCTTTCTATCACGGAAAATAAAATTGTTGGGTATGGGATAACAAGTAATTTTGTTTTGTTGTACAAGTTTTTTTTTTTTTTTTTTGGTAGACAAGCACTTTAAGCACTTGAATATATACAGACAGCTGGTGAAAAAAGCTATTGATACGTCGAATAATGTATAAAGTATATAAGCTTGCTTTTAAGTACACCGATTGGCTTTTTCGATATAGAAAATCAAAGGTGTATAATATATCGAGTACCAAAGGCACTTGTTAAAATATTTTCCAATCTTGACGCAATCGGTTTCTTGTTTTTTTTTTTTTTTTTACTTTTTAAAAAGTCATGTGTTTTATAGACTTATAGTATTATATTGCTATTAAAGTTATAGCTTTGGTAACTTCCATTTATCTCGTTACTCTTGCGACACTCGCATCCGCATGACAAATTTTAGATTTTAAAATGCGATGTGAAACATATATATTTTTTTTTTTATATATTTTGCTTGTACTGTAATTATAAAGTTGATTCAAGAGTCATTATAGTTAAGTCGTATCTCTTTTTAATGGATTGTGTGTCGATGAATTTCTTCACTTATAGGAGAAAGGAAAATTTATGTCTGGTTAATATCGAGAACTCTAGATTCATTTAAAATTAAATTTTTTTCTTTTTTTTTTCATTGATTACATACTGGTTTTATGGTAATATTAAAATTTTTGTTTTATTTCTGTGCTGATATTATTTGTTGCTTTTATGACTGTTAGTGTTTATCAAGTTGCAATAGTAAATGACAACTAGAGGTGTCGTTTTGTTATCATTTACAAGATAACTATTGTTTCTGAATCATTAATAAGTGTTAGATATAAAGTTATAACGGGATTTTTTTGCAGTGATATAAATTTCTAAGGAATTTGTTTAATGGAATTTTACTAGTTGTATTATTCATTGAATATTTAAACCATTTTTTTTTATATAGAGTTTGTGATATAAGTATACTATATTGGTTGCGAAATTTAATATTTCAGCCTTGCGTGTTAATAAGCATTATTAAATTATCAAATATAAAATTTATTACTTATTACGTTTCATACTCTAAAATATAATTCACAACCACAAAGAAAAAAAAAATATTAATCGATACATTTACTTTCACATGTCCCAACTTTTTCTATAAAATTACATAAAAATTACAGACTATGTACTTAATAATATTAATTATTACCTACACTCATTCCTCCTTAAAAAAAAAAAGAAATTTCATAAAAATCATACAATCACAAAAAACCACATACAAAATCAAACAACATCTCCGACTCCCTAGTTATTATTTTTTTTTTTTATCTTCTCATAAGCAGTAGCATCATCGCTAACACGCAAACTATCTTCTGAAGCCAAATTTATCAAGTCTCTCGCTCATATATTCAGCACTTAATAACAGCTCACCTAACTATATAGAACCTCAATTCTGTTTCTCTCCCTCCACCTTTTCCCATCCTTCAATCAACGACTTTCACGTCGATTTCCGTGTACATACATATCCCTGGCTTTCTCAATATTCAAGACATCCTTTACTTATATATATATATATATACATACATATAGTCGATCATCATCAATTAGCTACTACAAACCAATTGAAACTCAAGTACAAATTGTAAGCTTAAAACTGTGAATTATACGTGATCGGTATAAAATCGGTAGCTACCAATTTTTTTATAATTTTTTTTATTTATTTATTTTTGGCAATAAGTTAATCGGTTAATAGTAAACTTTCATTTCAATAATTTTAAAATGCTCAGCACATACGTTTGTTTACACTTTCAATTGAAAATTTCACCGTCAATGGATATTTAAGCATATGTCAGTTGTTGGATGCTATATACAGAAAAGAAAGAAAGAAAGAAAAAAAAAGAAGGAAAGAATAGAAACGTTTGCGATTTCACGTTGCGTGAAATTTTCCTTGGTATACTTTTAACTAAGAAAGAGAAAAAGATAAAAAAAAAAAAAAAATAACGTTCAAGTTCAAGGATGCGACATGTGTTTAAATGGGCGTGTATGTATGTATGTATGTTTTTTGTATAATATGTGATTCTATTGTATACGTACTCGTCCATGACTGGTGGGATATATTTATACATATAAAACAATGGATGAGAGAGTATTTATTGTGGAGATATAGATATATACTCACTGTATTTGGTGCTAACTAAAGTTTCGAATTATAACTTTCGCGCGTTTCACTAATGACTATTTCTGTTGACTATGATGTTGGCTATGAGGACAAATGAACTTTTTTTTTTTGCTTAGGGGGGAGGGGTAAAATGTCGAATGGTGAAAGATTTTAGGAGTTTGAGTAGGGATAAGATTGTGACTTTCATTAGTGGTATTTTGCTGGAATTTGTTGGAATTGTGTTTTTAAGAAAGTATATTTTATTGTGATTTGGTTGGAGATTATGGTGTTAAGATGGTTTAATTGTGATGTTTTTTTATTTATATCTATATGGTGTGAGACATTTTATTTTAAAATAAAAAAAGTATCTTATGAAGTTGTAATTATTAGTGCTAATCAAGAGCTTGAAATAGTTCAATCGGTATAGTGTGAGAATTCGTAATCTACATGTCGTGGGTTCGATTTCTGACGTACATCGATTTGTACTTCTATGCTATATAGCCTGAAATATACTCAATAGAGCATCGAAAGGGCTTATTAAAATTATAAAAAAAAATATAATATAAACAAATGGTAAATGTATTCCTTGCTTTTGTCTTACAATTTTAATGTTTTTTACAATTATTTTTACATTACATAACTAATCTTTAAAAAAAAAATATATTTTTTTTAAATTTACTAAAACAAAATTGATATAACTATAATCAAGATATGTACAAAAATAAACAAATATATAATTAAAAATTTTCGAAAAAGTGAATTACAAGCAAACTTTAATGTTTTATGCAAATACCAAATTTGAGTTCTGTCAAGATTAACGATCACATCCAAGAAACATCGAAATCCCATTATAAAATATAACAGTAAATCTAAAGAAACGTAACCAGAAGTAAATTAATAGTTTATTGAATTTCTTTTTTGTTTCTTTTAAATCCATTCCAAAATCGATTTCCTTTAAATCTTATAAACATCAAATCAATTTTCTCTAACAATATAAAAGCCAATAATGTTTAAATCCATTTTAAAAATCATGATTCTGCACTCAATTAAATTTTTCGATCATCCTTATCATCCATCCCCTTATCCTCTTTAAATTTAAATTCACTCAATCCACTATAAATTCAAAAATCATCACTCTCACCTTATAAATATACTCCAATTCGCACTTTCACATAATACCTTCATTCATTGCATCTCAATCCGACTCAACTCTATTTTTTCCCCTCCTATACTTATCCAAGTCGTTGTCACGACTGTCTATTTTCGCATTTAATTTTTCACGAAAATTGCGATCTCACGCTTACCCCCCCTTGTTTGTATAAGTAAATTCAAGTCCTATAGAGGTTACTAACCGACACGACACGGACGATCGGATTTACCGATTTCCCTTTCAACTTCTATTTTGCTTTGTCGACGCAAAACTCAACGTGATCATGTATATACACAGTAGTTTTCACTTTCATCCAAGTTAACCATACTTTTCAAGCAGAAAAAGAGAGATGTAGAGAAAAAAATTTAAGAGATCACAATACGAGGAAGTCGATGAAAAAAAGAGACTCTAGTTACCAATGCAATAATTTTAGCCGCAAGCGCATAGTATATCTATACAAGCTTATATTCGACCGCGAGTATTTGGAATTTCTCGTTATGCTCACTGTAAGCATGGACACATTTTTTTTTTTTCAAGACTCAACTGCAGAGAATTGTTGAGATGACGATGATGCAGCAGTAGCAGCAACACTTGGCTATAGCATATTTATATACGTTACATCAGAGTGTCAGTCAAGCGATGGACTGTTCTCTCTAGTGTGTGTGTGCCAAGTGTCTTTCTCTATCTTGTACTTTTATATTGTTGTTATTTTCTGGATAATTATAGCTTTCTCTCTGCTGAGTTTGTGCAGCTGAGAGTGAGAGAAATAACGGGAGGAGTTTACAGGTTGCTGATGGGAAAAGTTGCTGTAAGGAAATATATACGCTGGCTATGCGGTTTATTAAAAAGTCTATCTTTTAAGAAGTAAACGTTTTAACGAGATATATATTCGTGGTAGTATAAAATGATGAAAATAATGGTGATTGAAATTATTGATTATAGTTATGCTTGATTTATTTGATGTTTAATTTATGAATATTATGATGGGAGTGAAAAAAAAATTATGTGGGATAATACCTAGTTCCAGGTGTATTTTCACTAAAAGTATTTTAGATTTTTATAGAAGATAAAGAGATGTAGATAGTTATAGATATTTTAAAGATATTGGATTTTGTTGTAAGAGTTCAGGCAAATGTAGAATTTAATTTTTAAAGAAAGTATTATACTGTAGCAATAAATTTATATTAAATGTTATATTATAGGTATAAATATATCTGAAAAAAAAAACCGAAAAGAAATTGTTACTTTCCCTAATATCTAATGTAAATATACGTGAGACATTTAATTAAAATTTTATTTCAAAGCTTTATAAATTGCGTTCACGAGTTTTTAGTTTAATTTTAAATAACAGGTACCTATATATATATATATATGAAAATCAACAATGTAATGTTATAGTTATATTGCAATTTTCTAGATAATTTTTTTTTCTCATGAGTCTGTTTGAATTTGTAACTTTCTATATTAATCTTGTTAAGATTAAATTTAACAATTGAATTATAGTGTTTCGATTTTTTAATAATTGTATTTTCGATAAAAATTACATAAATTTGTTTTTCTTGTTATTTGATTAGAAGATTTTATGTGTAAAGAAAAACGTAAATTTTTCAAGTACACAACAACTATCATATTTAAAATATGACTGATGACAAAAATTGTATTTTTCTTTTAAATTTACAGCTTTTCTGTTTGAAATACTTCTATAAAATTATATTTTTTACGATAAAACGGTATATATAGTATGAAAATCAATTTTTACGACAAAAAAAAATTGCTGACCAGTCATAAAACTTTTTTTTACGAACTTATAAAATTTTAGTGTACTTTTTAATGAATGTAAATGAAAAAAAAAAGAGAGAAAGAGATTAAACTTTGAAACGAAAAGCTTTGCTTGTCATAGAGCTTAAAATTCATTAAGCTCAAATGATTATGTTCATGATAAACTTTTATTTTATCTACATAGATATGTATAAAATTGATGTCATTGGAATTCAATTTTAATGCGATTGTATAGCTGCACAAATCAATTTTATCCAACTATTAAACTACAATTACATCGATCTTCAAAATTTTACTAAAGATAATATTAAGCTTCTTTTTATATAACCATAAATGATAAATCAAAAATTATAATCACATTCCTTTCACTTATCATAACACTTATCAAATCTACAAAATCAATTTTTTTATACATTCAACACATATTAAACATATAATAACTTGAAAATTCACAAAAAGAAACATAATAATAAAAAATAAAACCTTCATATCCCTAAAAAAATACATTTTAATACACGAACCTTCGATATCCAACACCTCATTTAAATCACCACGGATCAGCCATAAAAATCTCCAATAATAAAAAAAAAGAAAAGGTCACACTTACGCCTTTAACTTTTCACCCTTCCCTTGAAAAAGTTCAAGTTCTCCACAGCCACGACAGGACCATACTAACCTACCTATATATATATTTCTTCAACCCAACAATTCGAGCAATCAAAAAAGTTTGTCTCCCACTCCACTTTTTTCTCCTCCTCTCTCTTTCACTCTCTTCCGGAAGTCAGAAGCTAAAAAAAGGCCACAGGATAAGAAGAAAGAAAAAAAAAGGAAAGCTACGTCTTACAAAAGTGTCGACATTGCCATCCCTCAGACGGTAATTTATCGTGAAGCAAGAGAGAGCAAGTATCCAAACGCTTGATGTGATTAATAGCATAAGACCTTCTTCATATATTATCTACATATATACATATATGTATATATAACAGACAATTTGGCAGTTGGTCCGGAAGAAAGAAAAAAAAAAGACGATATATCGGCTTTATGTATATATACCAAGAAAACTAAAGTATGTATCCCTGGCATATTGGAATTTCAAGGACGATCTTCGATAGATACAATTTTCTAAGCGCGCGTCTAATTAACGACCATCGATTCTACTTTGTTGTATATATTATATATATATATACTTTAGTATAATTCTCGAGGGGTATATTATATTGTTGCTGTCAACGAAGATGCGAACTTTATTTTTTTTTTATTTATAGACAGTGATCTATTTAACGTTGGAAATGTTTATTTGTGGATTGAATGTTAATATATATAGAGTGAGCGCGTGTAGAGAGAGGCAAGGACACCTGTATCAAAAGCTTGGCTTATTAGTATATAAAGGACTTTCCTTCGCCTTGATTGGGATTTTATGGTGTATGTGTGGCTATTGTGTAACTTTTTTTAATCTTTACTCTTGGTTGTGTGTTGCGGTTTATGTAAAAATTGATTTTGGGTTAAATGAAACCTTTTTTTTTTGTGTTGCTAAATGGAAAGGAGGATTTTAAATTTTATGATATTGATTAGTTTGTTATTGAACTAATTATATTTTAACAAAAATTAAAATATTATTATCGTGAGAAAAAAGAAATATTAAATTTGATTTTACAAAATTTTATTAATTTGATTTTTTCTTTTATTGATATTTAGTAATGATGTATTGCATATATTAATGATAGGATAATTAATTTTCCAAGTTTTCTACTATTAAGTATAAATAAAATCCAAAACATTAATAATAAAACTAAAAATAAATTTTTTTTTCTTTTATTATTTTACACTTGGAAATATAATTTCTTATCGTAAAAAGTACATCCGTCCGGTAACTTTCATTTCTCTAATACTGACATACATCTCATTTTATTTTAAGTCTATGTAAAAGGCATATACATAAAAAATTATCATTTAATAAAATCAGATTAGCAAACATTATATCGTTACTCATTTTCCTTTTCCTGTATAAATTCATCAAAGAAAAAAAAATATATTCTTTTTTTTCTCTTCTTTTCTTATATTTGTAATCAAATATCTCATCTGAACAATAACGTAAGATTACGAAATTCCACATTCTTTATTTTTTCCAGAAAAATTTTTATTTCATCATAAGCTATTCAATATTGATATCTGCAAAAATAATTTTTATTTATCTTTAATTAATCATCATCACTTAATTTGATTCTTATCACAACCACAACATCAAATTCAACCTCTCCCATTTAAAATCCCAATAACAAAACAAAAATTACCAAAAATAAAAAAACAAAAAACTTAACAGTCCCTCAAACTATCCAATTTACAAACTTTATCAGTCCTTCAAATGTTAACAAAATTAATCAAGCTCAATTCCCCAGTTTCACCAAAAGCTTTTAGTACACATACATTTAACTTTCCATCTCTTATACCCAGATCTCCCTCCACCCCTTACCATTCTCTCTCTCTCTCTTACTCTCTCTCTCTCTCTCTCTCTCTCTCACTCTCTCTCTCTCTCATTCAATTGAATCGACAAAATATATATACGTTCTCCTTGATTGTCACTCGGACTCACTCTCTCTCTTCTAAGGCTCTTCAAGGACTTAAGAAAGTCCAGCATCCCTCACTCTCTCTTTCTCTATAAGCTATTACTTTACCTAGTTCCATTACTATATATACCTATACCTCTCTTATTCACACGCACGTGCTGGAATTTTCACGTGTTGAAATTTTCGCGACCCTCGTATACTTAACTAAACTTCATCCCTTTTTCTCTCTTCTCTTCTCTTTTTCTCAAAATATACGTCCTTTTAGTATTCACGTACAAACCATCTACGATGTGTATAGGTATGTATATACTTACAGCCACTTGCAGTCAAGTGCAAGTGAAAAGTAAGAGAAGGAGAGAGAGAAACTACTTGTGAAAACGCCTTCACGGACATACTGTGAAAACGTATGCCAAAATGGGCTATAAACTTCTCCTTTTCCTCTTTTTCTCCTTCTTCTTCTTATTTTTCTGTATACGATGTGTAGAGGTAGGTAGGTAGGTAGGTATGCGCTTCTGGCAAGTGTACCATACTGTAGTAGAAGTTTTACCAGCTATATATATATATATAAGGTATATGTACTTGAAAAGGAGGCTCCGCTCTTGATTTACAGTTTTGACGCCTGTACGTATGTAGTTTTAGTACGAAAGTCGTAAAAAATAAGAAAAGTTAGAGGAACATATTTTTTTTTGGGTGAGAATAGCTTTTTTTTATTATTATGTTTCTTGTTTGTTTTTTTTTTTTTTTTTTTTTTTTTTTTTTTTTTTTTTTTTTTTTAAATTTTTAATTTATCGGTATATTTTAATTTTTTTTGTTTACGAGTTAAGGTGAGAGAGTGATTTTTTTTTTTTCTATTTGTAAAATTGTTTATCAGATTCTATTAGGTTGAAAGATGACACACATATAGGTACCTATATGTATATGTACGTATGATCGAAGATACGTTAAGTCTTTTGGCACTGATATTTTTTTTTATGTGGCCTGAAGCTAACAAACTAGGTTAATTACGTATATTCCCTTGATAGATATTTTACGTTGAGTAGAAAGAGGTAATAGTCTTGTTGCTCTCGCTCACAGGGCCAACTAATACTGCTACCACTATATAACAGTATCACACGTGTATATTATGTATATATACGAACGATCTTTCTTGATACTATATTTAAAGTTATATAGTTGAAATTGATGTGAAAATTGATTTTAAAGAGTGATGAGGCATAAGATCTTTTAAGTGGTGAATAGAAAAAAAATATAAAATAAAATGTTTAAATTTATTAGTGAGTGAAGGTCGAGGTTACGGATATATTTTATTGTATATCGATATATGTATAGGTATAGGTACGTTATATTAGTACTATGTGTTGGTGATGTGATAACCTTGAAATATTGAATATTCAATTTTTTAATTATTTTGATTACCGTAAAATATTGGAAAGAGAAGATGAAGAGGATGTGAGGATGAAGTGAAGAAGGAAGCATGTGTTATAGCAATATATTAAAATAACTGGAGATTTAATTTCATATATAGGTGTCTATGTATCGTAATAATTTTATAATTAAATTTTGATTATTGAAATTGATATCCTTGGTGGGTTAGCTATGTATAAATGTATGTGTATGTGTATGTGTGTCAATTTGCAGAGTTATAAATTAGAAAGTTTTTGGGTGGGTTAATTGATTTCTAAAGGACATGTTTATTTAGATCAAACTATGTATAAATTTTGATAATTATTTTATTTGATTTTTTTTGTAAAGATGTAATCAGTATAATTTGTTCGAATTTTTACTGATGAAAAATGATATTTTACTTTCTTTATTCAATCGTCATAATAATTGAAAAAAATCTAATAAATCTATAGTTCTTTATATTGTCGAAACGATAAGTATAACAACTGAAACAACATGAAACTAAACAACTTTTTAATTACTAAAAATTCAGTTATTATTCGGTCACTCTGTAATTAATGTTTACAAAATGACTTTCCTTTCTAAATCGACTACTTAAAAGTCTTGGAAAATAACCAACTTCTTGATCACCAATGAAATTCACTTAAAACACCTTAAACAAAAAAAAAAAAAAAAAACAAGAATATAGATAAAAAAAACAAAAAGAAAAAAAAAGAAATGAGAGTAAAGAAGACAAAGAAAAAAACAAAAAGGTAAAATATAAGTAAGCGTTCGTAACGTCGCGATTTCCCAACACTCCTGCGGTCATATTATTTTTTTCTTTCATCAAATCGGTATATAAGAATTAAAAGAAAGAGAGTAAAATTGAATATAAACGTATAATATAAAAAGCCTTGCGCATCGATTATTATATCCTTTCACGTTGAGAAAGAGAAAGAAAGTTTAAGGAAAGAAGAGCAAGTTAAAAAAAAAAA
>JAPYZE010002008.1:0-42695 GCA_030522805.1 Leptomastidea abnormis
AGTAGGTATACCTACACAGAAGCCGTGTGTCAGAAACATGATAAGTATTTTCATTTAAATCCCGGCGCAATAGCACAGTAGCAGATCGTGATTGGCCGTTTTTACTTGCTCTCAGTTCACTACTATATACAGCGATAGGGGATAGGTATTATAACTTGTAATCAGTCTCGGCCCTCACTCGCGCGACTATATCTTTCCTCTCCCTCTCTTATGCAATATATCAAACGAGCATCCATCGCGCATCAAGCATTTATATTATTATTATTATCATCATCATCATCATCACGATGTATATAGTGGTGTATGTAGGATACGGATAGTTGTATTCCGAGCTTTTGTAAAATTATTGCGAGTCGATTTACCGCGTCGTCGCGTGCAGAGGAGGGCATCGTTTATATATATTTATATGTGCTTCTCGCTCGATATTATGTCCGTAATATTCGCGTGCGCGCAATACACCGTACACACACCGTTTACACGTTGGATCTACGGAAATTTACCGACTATACACGTCCCGCGGAAGAGGCTGCTGCTGTAGCTCATACAGATGATGTAAAATGCTTTCTATTCTATAGATGCGCCTTATTGGCATATGTAGCTAAGTTTTGAAGACTAATACTCTGTTCGACCCAAGCCGCGCATGCATATACATATTTCACAGCTTTCCAGCACTAAACGCTATTAACACGTCGTATTTAGAATATTTTTTTAATTCGGTACACACACACATATTTAATTTGTTTTTAATAATTGTAATTTTTGCTATTCAAGTTCAAGAGTATAATATACCTTGGCCTATGGATGTGTTTAAGAATAATTTTTGTATTATGTAATAATTAATATACATGTGCGAATTAACGCGACTTTCAAGACAAAAAGAAGACGTTGATGTAATTTGATTAATATAAGCGCACATGATTATATTAAAAAAGTAAAACTTAATCAGCGTTAAGATAATAAAACGATAATGTAAAAATATTAAATCGTCGATACATTATAACGATCAGTGTTATATTTATCAAACTTAATTGTCACAAGCACACAAGCTGCGATTTCATTCGGAAAATAACCAAACATTTTAATTTTAATTTTTTTTTTTAATTTCTTGTTCTTTAAATACAAATACAATTTTTCAATTTAAAACTCGCACAAACTGAACACGTACACGGTGTTTTTTTTCTTTTTTTAATTAAAATTGTCACGATATAATATACAAACGACTATTATATGACTGCTTGTGTCACGCAATATTATTCCACTGTCAAGCCATTACTTTAATTGCCAACTCGGTAACGAGTGTATATGAAAGAAAGAGAGAGAGAAAGAGAGAGAAAAAGAGAGCTACTAAGTGACTACTGCAAGGATTTTGTCGTCAAGTTTAAAAAATTTTTACGATATTTCCAGCGGTGCGTGTTTGTAGTAGTATTAGGTATATGCTACAATCTTTCGTGCACGAAAAAGCAGCGGTAATCGAGCGACAAACCGAGAAACGAATTTCCTCCTTGCAAAACTATATATACACACATACTTACACGATATAAGCAAGTGCAAGTTTCAGCTATAATACATAGTCTCGACAAATTCGTCACGGCACACACATACACACGAGATATCCAGAAATTGATTCGTCGAAAAGGACTCTCCCCTCAGATATCTAATGACATTTTTCCTTCCCCCCCCCACACAAAGCCTTACAGCAACGACTGATTAGTCGTTCATAATATTAAAATTAAACGCTACTATAAATGAAATAGAGATAAAGCCTCGAACCTTTTATTGCGGTATAACTATATGTAACACACGAACATAAATAGATTCATCGTCGCGTGGGCTACGTTACTTACTATAATACCTGCATCGTCCAAGATATTTTCCGTCAGCAGTCATGATGCGTATAATGGCAGCTAATAACGGTAAGCAAGCTCTCGTTCGTATACATATGTGTATGTGTGTATTATAGGAAACTTGTCTCGTCAAAGAGATATGGATGCAGCAGCGTGGCATGAACGGAAAAAAATAAGCACAATAGACTCGAGCGTCTTTCTCTCTCTCTTTCTCGGTTAGTTGTCTATACACCTGTGCGCATAGTTAATACCATATAATAAGGACTCATGCATATGAAAATCATCATTCCCTAGCAGAGTCGAGTTGTATAAACGTATATACATATTATGAGGCAGTTTAAAAAAAAAAAAGAAACGCTCTTATCCATATAGAGAATCTATTGGGCGGAAAGTAGCTGCTAAAGAGACACCTATATAGTTACCTGGTACCTATATATACAGGTATACACCAAATGTAACCCTTTAATACCGAGCTGCTAAAACGTTGAGATCTATTGTAGCAATTCAAGTCTGTATATGTATATACACCACATTACGCAGTATAGGTTGTGCCGTTATAAAACCGCGATATAATAACGGCTACTAAGTATAGTAAAACCTTCCAAACTTTCCGCGATTTGGCGTACTGTTTTTTTTTTCATTCTAGTTTGCGGCGACCGCATTTGCATTGAATAGAGGAGAAAAAAGAAAGAAAAGAATCTAGAGGGAGGAGGGTAACGAGACGTGGAAAAGAGAGAGAGAGAGAGAGAGCCGGATATTGGGAAGATGTGTATATACATGCGCGGATCTTAACTGTATCTCTAAATGATATACCTTGCTATCTACCTATATACACAAGTATAGCTATATAGCTTTAAATGGATGAATCGCGGTGACGCTTGTTGGGCCACGAGTGATGATATCTACTTATTACTATACTGCTTTGTGTATTGGTACCGTTTTTATATGTTAGGCGTTAACGTTCAACGCTGTGTAATTATCTCTTTCTATATACGAGGTTCTCTACGCTTTCGCGAACACACGTAACTCTGCTTGGACTCGTTAAGTTAAACTTGATTAAATTTATTGAGATAAAAATTATGTTTTTTTTTTCAAATTTAATATATAATTATTTAGAAAAATAACTATATTTTAATATATAAAAATCTGATCTTTATAAAAAATATATATATATATTTTCAATAATTATCAAATCGCAAATAAAAAAATGAAGAGATCTTATTTTCATGTCAAGTCGTACAATGAAGACTATCAACAAAAAGTCAGAAGGGGGGAGGAAGGAAAAAAAAAGGAAAGTCGTTATTATAATTGAAAGCAGAAAGCGAGGAAGCACGCGCAAGCATACATATACACCAAATGGATATATAAATGTGTATATATAATAAAAGGGGTAATAGGGAAGAAAGAGTAGCCATGCACTGTGTGTGTCGCATGCATCCGGTGGTGTATGCAGGATAAGTGCCTATACCTATATATGCTGTAGGGTGGAAGACGGAACCAGAGGACAACGCGACGATGGTGACAACTATACGCCAAGAAGAAGAAGAAGAAGAAAAAATAGGAGGAGGATGAGGACACTGACGCCCGTAGCCCGGCCGCGAACAGATGTCACACAGCAGCAAGTTGGCATTGTCCTGTCGACGCGTCGGCTACTTCCTCTCTCTCTCTTTTTCGCGTACTCTCGGTGCATATAATGCGGATCTCTTCCTCCTTCTCTCTCGATACATAATGGATGTGCGCGGGTGCAAGGAGTAGTCTACTATACCTCCGCACACTCGAAGAAACTGCAGGTCTCGCTGCATAGTTATATATATATATATACCAACAAAGAAGTAAGAAGGTAATAGTGGTGGTGGTGAAGAGAGACGCGCACCTGTATGTGCTCGGAATCAAATGGGCGGACAACGAAAGGGGTGTGGGTGCGCTGCAGCTGTGCTTATACCATCGCGACTACAACGACTACGATAACTACGACGACGACTTTTTTCCGGGATTCTAGAGCAAATGTACCTATATACCTACGTTTCAACGAAGCTCCTCTCCCTAGCTCTCTTTCTCTCGACTATTATTACAGCGCCCATGATGATTCGCGCCCCGCTAATTGCTAGGCCGAGTTAGCCAAGGGACTTGGATATCTACCCGAGGCATCGCTTATCTCGATCACCCCATCTGCTAAAAAATATTTCGATTCAAGAGAGGGCTATCTTTCTTTCTCTTTTATAATATCGCATGTGTGTGTGTCTATATGTGTATTGTTGTTCTGATTCGCAATATATATGAAAACCCCTAGTTTTGGTATATACCCTAGTGTGACTCCACTATATACTGCCCTTTTTTTTTGAAGCGCATGAAACCTGCTATTTAGACCACGAGAGACTATGGGCTTTTGTTGCGGATATGTATATTGTAATCGAGATTATAAGGGTTTTATATGTAATATTGTGTGCGTTTCTTTGAATTTGATGAAAGTATATACGCGATTTTTTTTTTTTTTTTTTTCATAATTATAAAATCACCTGCGATACATGTGTCTGCGCTTTTCGATTGAATAATTTATTGTTTTTGGGTACGCGTTGTTCGAATAAATATTTTGTGAAAAATATTTCTTGATTTTTTAATTCGAAAAAATAACTTTATATTTAATTCTATTATAAATTTAAAAAAAATTGTTTGCTTCATAAAGTTTATAGAATTTTATATAGAGTTCTATATATAAATCATAAATTTGATATGTCTCATCATTATTAAAATTCTGAGAATTAAAATATTATTGATTAACGACAAAAACTTCACTTTTGTCTTCGTCAATTACAAATATCGGCATATTCACGATCAAATGAATAATAAAAAAAAAAGGAAAAGAAAAGAAATTAAAAAAAAAAATTGATAGGTAGAAGAAGAAACAAGAAAACCTCAAGACTTAAAAGTCCCATGAATTTTTCATCAAGTAACGAACTGTCATGCAGAACCCGAGAGTGACAATTGTCAGATAAAAAAAAAGAACCATTAGCGACGATCCAAAAGTCCACAGCTGGTGGGCTTAACAAAAAAAAAAGTCACCTCAAAGTCGCAGACTCAAGATTCCCAAGCTACCTTTAAGAGAGGGTGGTTAAAAGTCGCCCAGCATTTAACTTACCCAACAAAAGCCCTGAGTCAGTTATATATAGCTAGACACGAAAAAAATATGCTCAATTTGAGAGCCACGTCTCAAATGCGTTATATAGGTATACCATACGTATAGATGTATATATATATATTATAATAAACTCACTTGGTGGCGGTTCTCTTTTATATGTATGTATTATTGCGTGGCGTGCGTAAACGCGTGTAATGGCCTGGGAGGAGTTGTAGTAGGCGACAGCTGGTGTGCATGTATGTAAGTGTATGTGTGTGTGTGTGTCCCAGACGCGACGAAAGAGTGACAAGATCTGGAATTAGGCGTACGCGCAAGAGTAAGAGAGAGCGGGGGCTTGCGTGTCGATCGTATAATATAGCACACACGTTTATTACAAATGTAGCCCTGGCTGCTACACTGCATACTACACACTATTCCCGGTTTCTGCCCCTTCCGGCTTCCTTTTCTCTTTCTCTCTTTCTTTTTCCTTCATACATCTATACAAGTATATCTGTCTGTCTTTTGCTCTCTCTCTCTCGCTCGCTTGCTTTTTTCATTAGCCTGAAATGCGTGGGCGCGCCAACTCTCTCTCTGTCTCACCCCCTTCCCCCTCTTCCTCCTTACTTCCTCCAATGCGTTTATGTAGGTAAACCAACAATTGTGCATTTTCGGACGCCAGCACAAGTGGCCTTCGCACTTTTTCTCTCACTTCCATGTATAGTGTATAGCCGACATGTGCCTTTTAGCAGCTATTCGTGCATAGTTTTCACCCCAAATGCTCTTCGATGCTTTTTCCTGCTCCTACTGCTGCTGCTGTCCACACTTTGCACTATTACTTATTTTATACTTAAAAAGAAACACAGCGATAAAGACATTAGTTTTAGACGTAATTGCTGAGTTATGGACATCTCGAATCCTTTTTTTTAGGGTGGGTATTGTGTATTTTTAAAAAGGACAAAAAAGCTCAAAACCCATCACTTGTTAAATAAAAAAAAAAAGTGAAAACGATGAGCAAAGCAAGTAAGAGTTGTTCTTTTTTTTCGGGTAATTCTATATGGGCGAGTTTTGACTTTCTCGCCCTTCCGAAAATTGCACTCTCTCTCTTTCTCTTTCGCGCCTCTCCTCAATTCATCCTTAAACCGGAGTTTGGTTAAAACACTTTTCGACATCACGAAACTGGATGGTTCCAAAATGTACTATAATATATACACGCGCTTATTCCTGATATTCGAATAAGCGCGTTATACCGCAACGCGCTTAAGTTCATTAAACTTCAGCCACCTCAGCAAATTATTTTTTCTTTTAAAAAATAGAAAAAGAAAAAAAGAAGTGATGGTTACGTAAACATTCCAGGGGATTATTTTTTTTTTTATTCTAATTTAATAAGCGCTTGTCGTTGTATATCAATAGCGCGTTAATTTTCTATTTCCGACAATGAAAAATAAATTATTATTATAATGCGTAGAGAGCAATATATACCTACATGCGCAGGTTACTCTTCCAGTAAAAAAAAGCATCAGGGAGGATATATAGGTATGTTAAAATAACGCAATTTATATATAAGAGTATAGGTATAATTTGCAATTGCGCGAGAACATCTTTCCCTTTCTTGTACATTTTTTTTTTATTTCGGACGATTATACATACCTTTACCTTTTTTTCTTTTTTTTTCTTTCTCTTTCGCAATCATCATCATCATCATCGCATCCGCGCAATAATAAGCAAAGGTGGAGAAAAAGGCATAACTGCGTGAGAAACAAATCGATCATATTCTCTCTATATAACCGAGTGCCCAGATGTGGCAGTTCCCGAAGCGAGAGATCGAGATCCCCACCCACCCATACGCGATCGCTTTTCGCAAGCGTAAGTATTACTCTCGCATAAACGGAGCTGAAGGGCATAAATATAAGGATGTAGGTGTACGCGATATTGCTCATTGTGTGTATTTCTGGGGGTCTATATAAGTACTTAGTACTGCAGAGAAAGAGAGAGCGACTGTTAAACGGAGCAGAGCAGAGAAGTACATTACATGTAGCGTCTAGGCGGGGCTATACTGGCTTGTGAATGGCGCAGCCTAGCGTGCTAGGCTACCTATATATATACTATATGCCAGCAAGTTACATATATGTATTCGCAAATTGCAGCGATGAATGTACGCGGTATACATATATATAGGTATGTATATGGATGTAAGTGAGTGATGTTGGTTGGTGGTAGCCATCAGGAGCGCGTCTGAAAATTGTTATCAAAGGAACGGAAGCAGCAATATGTATATATGTGTAAGGGAAAAACGAATTATACTCGAGGTCGCGCGGTTGTATGCTCGCTATATTATATAGGTAAAGGAGGGGCGAGGCAATCGTTTTGACGCTTTCTTGATCTTCGCTGCGTTGCGAGCACCGATGGATATTGTGTAGCTGCGGAAGATCCTCGACCAAAAGATTAAGGTAAAACGCTTTTTACTTTTCTACTGATAATATTTAACAATGTGTAAATGTTCGTATGAGTATACGTAAGTATATATTCAGAGTAATGTATATTATAATGCTTGAACTTTTTGATTTCAATGCTAAGTTATGTATTTGCCATAAACGTTTCTCTTTTATTGTTTTCATTTTTTTTTTTTTTTTTTTTTTTTTTTTTTTTTTTTTTTTTTTTTTTTTTTGTTTTTTTTTTTTTTTCTCTTTTTTTTTTTTTTTTTTTTCTTTTGTTTTTTTTGTTTTTTTTTTCACGAAGTATATGGTATATGATGAGAATCCAATAATAGCACATTGACATGCTAATTTTTTAATGAAATTTGTGGTGAATCACAATCCGTATTGTAAGCTACGTTACATTACGTCATTTGGTATACGCTTTGTTTTTTTTTTTTTTCATTTTTTTTTTACACTCTGTAGTTTACAAGCTTTTTACAATACAATAAGCTTATCCATGCTTGAACAATAACATATTTTTCTTTCTTCCCCTTTTTTTTTACGAAGATTGAAAAATATCACTGTACCGAATATAAAAGATTGTGTTAAATAGAATAATTATAATATTGTATATTACATTAAAATAAGTTTTTTCAGGTGGTACCAAAAATTAGGCCATTGAGCAGTAAGTCAAAGCACAAGTTAATAAAAAAAAACTCACCCAATAGCATTACACATTTCGCAATAAAAATGATTTAAAGAAAAGCGTCTCTAACATGAATTTTTATTCATTATTTCTTATCTTTTTTTCAAGCAATTTACTCAATTCACTATAATATAACAATGAAACGACTTGATATTCAAAAAAATTCTTCTTTTTTTTTTCCTGTACAACCTATTCTCCAAAAAAATTCTTCCCACCAATCCAATCGAAAGAAGCGTTTGAAATCGTCAAGTGTCTTTTGACATACACATGTATTAGAATACCTCCTCTTTTTTTAACAATCGCGAGCTATATATACAGGAGTACATTTTAAAAGAAGCCATCCTCCCCATACTGCAGGTAGCGGTCAATTGTCAACTCTATAGATCACTTAAGTATTCAAAGCCTGAGTCAAAGATATATGTACCTATATACGCTTTGGGTTATGTTGTACATCACGTGTACGTATATACTTACAAGAGAGGAGTTGGCAATCGACACTCATATCACACTGCAAAGAAGACATGTGTAGCTATATACCTACATATATATTAGGTGTATATTTCCAGTTGCTTAGCTACATAATAGTTGATGTCTATTCACTCAAGATATTATGTGCTGCTTACATTCGTTTTATTTCGGGCTGCGTAAGATCGGGAGATTTTTCGCGTGCGTGCTTGCTTGCTTGCTTGCTTTTTACGTGTCAGAATATAAGGTAAAAGATGAGTAGGAGGAGGAGGTTTACGCGCTTCGTATAGCATCAGATTCTTTTCAAAAGAGATCGCGTGTGCCGTGTGTTTTGAGCTTCTCTCGAATATTATGTGTGCGGCGGCTGCGGCCCTCCGGACACCACTTTCTTATTCGGTCCGTGAGCTCTTTCTCTCTCTCTCTCTCTCTCTTGAGTTATGTTTGAGAGCCTGTCGGTCATGCTTCATTTTTTCTGCGTTAATTCTTACGAACGCGCCCAGCTTACTCGAAGAAGAACCTGATTTTTCTTCTTCTTTATTTTTTTTACATTTTTTTTTTTATTTCAATGTCTTTGGCTTGTCGCTCTCACGCAGGACAAGCGTTTTGTTGGCGTTTAAGCATATAAGAAGAAAAAGAAGAAGAAAAAAAAACTTTGTCATGCTAAGAAGTTACTACTATAAAGCGTTTGAGGCACATATATGTGTAATGTGATATTAAAGAGAAATACGAAATATTTATAGCGACGTGTTTGAAATACAAATATATCCACTAAAAGAAAAAGAGTTACAAAAAAAAAAAAAAAAAGAAAAAACAAAAAATCATTGACTTATAAGATAATCAAACGGAAGAAGTAAAAGTTGAGCAAATTGAAATACGTGTATGTGTACAAGGCACGTGTACAGACAACAGCAATGACTAATGGCCAATTAATATTAAAAGCCAAAAAGCAAATGATCAACAGCAGCAATAGCATCGAAGAGAATCGTTCAGCAAGAAAAAATTTTCTGGTGCACAAGAATCAAGTACTTTGTATAGGTATAGGTATACGTATGTACGTACGTACGTACACGCGCCTAATTAGCGTGACGACAAAAAGGAAGAATATAAAAAGAGAAAGAGAGGGAGGGAGGGACAAGATGGAAAGTCGAGAGTCCGATAGTCCGCGAAAGGAGGCAGATGTCACGGGTCTTCGGGCAGGAGCAAAAGCGGTTGCTCCCCAAGCAGCAGGAGCAGCAGCAAAAGAAGCAGTCGATTGTTATTCCAGTAGACCTTTTTTTTCCGCGAGGCGCGAATACAATCGTATCGCGGCTCTGCGTGAGAAGGAGGAAGGAGGTAGCTCGTGTATACCAGAGAGCGAGAGCAAGAGAGAGAAAGAATGATGGTAGTGGTGGTGGTGGTAGGAAGGAGAAAAGCCAGAGATAATGGGCCGATTCTCAGGTCAGAAAGCGTAAACGAGCGCCCGGGCAGCTCGCGAACAGCTCGTGTATGTGCGGGAGATCGCTATCGCGCGCGGGGGCTGACTCGAGGAACAAGAAGGAGTAGGAGGAGGAGGAGAAGAATGAGTGGAGAGTTGGCTGTTTTGCGCGCCACTCGCGCAAAAAGGCCAGCAGCAGCAGCTCGACTGAGTGCAAGCACACGTACACATACACACTCAAGACTCTCCCGACTCCTTCCTGCCGATCTATCGAACTTAATTGATGCGAGAGAGAGAAAGAGAAAATAAGAGGCAAACTAGTCCGCGAGAAAAAGAAAGAGAATCAGCTCGCTCGCTCGCTCGCGCGCGCCACCGGTGCGTAAATCGGGCTCGGATTTTTTCCTTCCTTTTGACGGATGTAATCGCTTTCGTTTATCTTTGAAACTTGGAAACGAAAGGATTATTTCTTACTTCTGCTATAGGCTATATGTATATAAGCTAACTTCTATATACTCAACTTCTGCTTGTACTGATATATATGTGTATATGTATATACGGAAATACACGCTTTACAAAGAGCAACCCTCGATCTTGAACGAAATTGTTAAATTTTTTTCATTTGAGATATATTATCTTTTCTTATATTTTGAACGAATCTGCTATTATCATGTTGAAAAATTATTTTTATTACTATCAAGGTTCTTTCAAGTTCAATTAAAGCTTCTTACCCTTTCATAAAATGATAAGCCTTGTAATTCGTTAATTTCTGAAAAAAAAAAAAATCTTGACTAACTTCACTGAAATGATGCGATATTTGTATGTAAATACTATTACATCCCAACTTGAACTCTGAACTTTTTATTATAATTTTCTTTTAAAGTATGTCTAAATGACTAAAAATCAATTCATTATAAACATTAATTAATTTTTTTGTTGAAAAAATTAATTTTAATATTTTTTACTCGACATAAACATGAATCTGCATAACGATATAACAAGTATATAATATATATATATATATATATATATATCTAAAACAATACTATATAGATATAGCTATATATATCCACACGCAGTTGGTTGGATTTAGAAAAGCACAACAAAGTATCCCAAAGAGGCAAAGATAATCGCGTCCAATAAGAGATAAACGCGCGGCTTCCTCCCTTTCTGCTCGAGCCAGCGTGAAAATGATATTTCCCTGGATGGTAGCGCAGGTAGGCAGTTAGGTATATTTATATATATATATATATATATATGCAGTATACACGGGCGGAGGAGGAGGAGGAGGAGGCACATCCTGGCGCAATCAGCAATAGTAATCGAAATAAGCGGTTACGCCCGCCGCTACCGCCTAAGATACGAGTTATACCTATACCGATATACGCGAAAAGAGAAAGAAAATCGCCAACCTACTATACACAAACCATTATTCGCTTCTTCCCGCGCACGCGTGCGCGCTTGAGAAAGCTGTATAGTCTGCCGCATTGTTGCAGTAGCAGCAGCATTTCCTCTACCTTTTTGCCTTCTTATACCCATGCCTGCCTTATACCTGCCCGACTTATGCATATTCATGCAGGCATATCGAAAAGAAGTCCGGGAATACTTAAACTATATATACTTGTATGTATATCTATATATCTATAAGTATCGGCAGCAGTCGTCAGCAGCAGCAGGAGCGAGATGCGAGAATCGGTAAGTACAAAAAAATCCTGTGCAGCTTGCCTCGCGGCCTCATTTTTCTCTCATTTTAACGTCGCGCGCGAGTAAAGTCCGAAATCGACGCGTGGCCCAGATTTCTTCTTTTCGCTGCTGCTGCTGATGCAGCCGGCGGGCGTTGGCACACGTCTGCCTGCAGACATACACATACTCTTTCTTTCTCTCGCGGAATTTCACCTGCAGCCCTATATATCCTCATGCTATATCTACGCCTGTTGTTCTTTCTCTCTACACTCGACGATTTTTCGCGCTGATAACTTATATATACCAAGTAAGTATATTACCACGCGCGTAATGAGCCTCTGCTTTTACTTGATTGCTCCTGCAGAAGAGGTGCTGGCTATATACATTCGCCTCAGGTCATAAAAATTAATGTATTAATTATGATTTTTTCTTTTTTAAATACATATGTGTATACGATAAAGATTGATATATTATTTTTTATAAATAGAAAATTAAAATAAATTTAATAAATAAGAAAAGATGAACAATAAAATATATTGCATTAGGTATAATACCTATCAATCCATCATATTCAACTATAAACGGTATGGAGAACAAAAAGTACTCAAAAATGGAGAGGGTATATAGTAGTATTTATAAAGATAAAGAAGATTATAATCATCGATTTGAACATCCGATAATAATACATTGAATATATAATAAATTAAAATTTTTTTACGACACACCACAAAAAACTCCTGATCTTATTCTTTCTCTCCCTTTTAGTTTCAGCTGACAAGCAAAAATCCTCTTTCACTTGCACAAACAGCACATACACATACATACACACATATCAAAGCCAAGTCTTTATCTCGAAAAAAAATCATTAATTACCCTGTAGCAGTATAGATATGAGTAATCGCGTACTGGACGAGATTCCCCAGCTTATAAATATAAGTGTATAACTACATTTACGCGCCGCTAACCGTTCACATGTATATAGATATGGGTGTGTATAGTCCCGCGTTTGTTCCGCGGCGTTTTTCTGGGCGTGAATTAACGACTCCAACAACAACAGCAGCAGCAGCACACACGTCCGTCGCTTTCATAACTCGAAGCAGGTGTTGTAGTTGTTGTAATAGTAATAAATACAACGTCGACTCTCGTCATAAGCCCATCGCTTGATGCCACGCTTGTCGGAAAAGCGCGTACCTATACCAATATAGTGGAGTAGAAAGAGGTAAAGAAACGAGAGGAGGAGAGTATATGGTCATCTATATATCCACGTTGGTGATCATCAAGGCGCGCAAGGTGCAACAGAAAAGCCGGTGGCGGCGGCGGTGGCGGCCGTAAAAGAGAAAGAGTTGCAAGAGTTGAAGAAAACAGAGTCGGCGGGAGTATTATATAGTATAGTATATATATAAGCTGGGGAAGAGAGAGAGAAAAAGAGCAAAATGGATATAGGAGGATGAGAAGGTGGAGGAGGAGGAGGAAATAAACGGGGGCGCGTGCAGAGAGCGCGAGAGTAGTCGTTTGAGTGATGTGCCGATCAGATATAAATCCGACTGGCGGGTATATATATATACCTGTGCTTATGTAGAAGCAGGGCAGCAGCAGCAACATAACAAAAGGGGGTGTGCTAGGCGCCGTAGATCACGGTGTCGCCGTGGCGCATCTGCGCTTGGGCATGAAGGGGCTGTTGCTGCTGCTGCTACTCCGATCGAACGCCTTTCTCTTACCGATACATATCGGCGGACGAGATCTTCGGTAGCGCAACCGCTACAATTCGGAAGCCGATACGATCGAGCGGCGGAACCCCTTTTTTTCCGCGGGGGCGCCTCTTGGATATATACATATATATTGTATCGGCAATAGCCACAGCACGCGTGGGCCCATATTCTACCTCTACACATCTGGGCCTCATTAGCCTAAGCGGTACAAACGGCCGAAGGCGCCCCCGCTCGCGCTTACACACACACACACACACTTACCGATATCGCTGCTACTACCGACCGCAAATTATCGGCCTCGTTCATCATCCACCGACGCCGAAGCCACAACGCTTTATATACCTCCTCCTCCTCCTCTTCTATCTCCTTCTTCTTCTCCTTCTTGACGATTCTTCCTGCGGCCCCCCGAAATTATGAGGCCCGTGGGCTCTTTCTCTCCTCTCTTGTACGAGTGTGCGCTCGCCGATTATACCCCCCTATTTTCTTTCTCTCCCTCTTTTACACACATCCAATGCATTCTCTCTTTCTCTCTGTATAATATCGACTGGATATATACCTACTTGAATATATAGAGCCTGTGTTATAGGTATGTGTGTATTGTTTGCCGCTTAAACGATTCTTAAGTAGGTAAAAATTGATGCACCTTGTGATTTTTATAAACGGGATCGATATATATCGGGAGAGCTCTTTTTTATACAACATATTATATATACAGACGCCCGCTCGCTCACGCGCGTAGGTAACGCATTATTCACCGATCGAACCGCACGCCGGCACTTCCGGCGCGTGTCTGCATAAAATTTTTGCTCCTTTCAAGTCTTTTCTTTTTCCCCTTTCTCTCGTATCTATATGTGTGTGTGTGTACGTGTGTATGCGAGTCTGAGTGTGGCTTTCGAGTTACGGGTGCGGTGGCATGAAATTATAAATTTTTCCATTGTGCAAAGCAGACACCTTACTAACTTATGCTCTAAAAAATACAGAAAAAAAAATAAGCAGCAGTTTTAAATGGCAATTTTGAATCTATACACCTAGCTATATCAGCAGTGCCATGGACGGAAAGCAAGTGTTTCTATAGTTAATATAAGCGAGTAACGCTTCTGAACAATACGCAGCTAAATAGTCACGTGCGTCCTTCCCTGTGGTTCCCATTTTCAAAAATGAAAAAAAAAAGAAGGAAAAAGAAAAAATGCGAGCGTAAAAGAAAGAGGTAAGAGGTTCTAAAAGAGGAAAGAGCGCAAAGAATGTGGAGGCATCGCATCGATAATAATGCGCATAGCCACCCATAGGCTTTCTTGCTGCTGAAGCCCTATCCATTCACAGGCAAATGAGATACAATGACTTACAACATAGACTGTGTCCCTAAGGTGCGGAGGATCTTTCTTCTCTCTCCCCTTTTTTCTCGCTTTCTTATGACGAAATGACGGCGTCCACCTGCAGTGTCAGGTCTATACGTTATGCCTCTCAATTCTCGAGCATTATATATTTTTCCGCGGTTGGGGAAGAAGATACGTGTGAGGTCGCGTGCTTATTATTCCTAACGAGGCGCGTCGTACATATAGACTACATACATTGGAAACTAACTCTGTATCTTGCTTTATGAAAAAGTGGAAACTTGACGGGACTTTGAAAATTTGATTGAAATGCATGGATAGTCGTGTGTGTGTGATTTAAAATATAAAGAAAAATGTCATGTTTTGTGATGATTTATATAAGGCAGGTAAATTTTTGGAGTTTATTATTGTATACAACGAATGCTCTTTCTAGTAATTTTGTCACTTTAGTGATATGATTGAAAAATAACATAGCTAACATTTGGAATTTTTATGATATTAATTTTTTATAAGTCATTCCTTGAGTTTCTGAGAGATACGCGCGTGAATCATAAAATTTTTTTATTACTTTCAACCGTTATTTACAATGTTAATCGACAAAGTCAACTAAACCTCATATAACAACCGTTTTCAGTTTGTGAGCCAATAAGAAAAAAAAATTGAACCAACAATATTATCATAATTTGCTAGAAAATTACCCGTTAAAATCTCAACTCTTTATCATCAATATATACGTACAACAGTCAGCCTTTAGTCATTTTGATTGACTAAATTGATGAGTTAATCAATAATGAGAACATCATGATAAAGTGTAAAAAAGGAATAAAAAACGCAAGAGTCACATGTGTTTCGTTTATTCTTTTTTGCTGCATTAAGCACTCGGTTTGCGATCGAAATACGAGATAACGTTCGAATTAATTGACAAAAATAAGCAGCCGAGTTACCAAATAAAGATGTTATACGAGCTGCAGATTGCCTGCGCGAGATTTCGTCTCCTTAATATTTTACATTTTTTTTCTTTTTATCCTCAAATTTAATTCAACTTTTTTTTTTACTTCAACTATGTTCAAACTGATTTTTGCACGTAAAAAAAATTAAAATAAAAAAATGTAGGAAAGATTGAATGAATAACTGAGAATGGGCTTATCAAAAAGTAAAATGCTAACAAAGAATAGTAAATCGCGTCAGTGGAAAATAGACATGCTAAACAACTCAGTCTACAAATAAGATACAATCAGACTCTATCAATTTTAGTTTTCAGCCTTTTTTCCTCTCACGCCACTATATTTACAAACCAGAAACCGACTTAACAAGCCATCAATAAAGCTTGTTTTCATAAATAACATGCGTGTAAAAAGTTTAAATAAAGCATCGAAGTTTGAACAATATTTATCAACTCGACTCATCAAAAGCCCACACCGGTGACAAAATTGATTTTCAAGACAATGAATCGCTGGCAAAAGCTCGTCAATAACGAGGAAGTACAAAGCATATAGTGTTTAAGCAGCAGATGTAACCCGCTGAAAAATTGCAGATATATACGCCCGCGAGCGCGTATAAATATTATCGATCGACTTTGCTTGACTAACGTATTATCAAAAATAACAAGTTGTTGGCGAAATAAAAAATATATACGACACCCAAAATTGGCCAGGCTCGTTAAGCTAACAATATAAAAAAAATTAAAAAGGGAAGGGGGAAGAAGAGATGTAGAGTAAAGCTAATTACTCGGTACACTCGATCGTGAGAGATAAAGAGAGAGAGAGAGAGAGAGAAACAGAGGTAAAGAAAAAAGCAAGCCTCTACGGTACGAGACCTCCTCCGACATCTAGCGTTAAAGCTCAAAGCTGCTTGAACACTCGCGGATTGCGCGACGTTGCGAGCATTGGTATTGTTCTATAGGAGAAGCAGACGACGTTGAGAACCACCCTCGCAAGTTCTTCGTCTAAGACTTCGGCTAGCTCGGCGAGAAGTCGACTGTCGTTGTCGGAAAAATGTTGCGTTCTCTTCTGTCAAATCGTAAGTTTAGATCCTGGGCCAGCTTTGGTACTCGGGTACTTGCGGGCCCAAGACACCGGGACAAGTGTTGAAACTCTGCCGACTCGGCTTTATTTTACGACGCAGCGCGCGAAATACTTGCATAACCTAAGCGCTATAGCATTATCGATCTACTCATATATTATGCCGTGTTTACGTGATAACTGCTCAAAAACAAACCTGTATACATATTTCAAAACTTACCATTTTTTCAGATACTTTCCAACAAGGCCTGGCCTTGGTGGGACGGAATAATGCTGCGGTTGTTGGAGTGCAGGGCCCACTGCTGGAGCAGTTCAGACAACAGGCTACTGATGCCGTAGCTAAGAAGGCAGCGGCTGCGGGTGACAAGCCCGAGCCATACAGTCCTTTTCAGAACAAGCCTAACGTGATAGAGTATGCTTTGGCACGAGTTGACGACCTGCTTAATTGGGGAAGGAAAGGTAAGACATGCGTTGTCTATTAACTTATAATTTCACAGCTGCAGGATTACTTACAATTAAAATCATTCTCTAGGTTCTGTATGGCCACTAACTTTTGGTTTGGCCTGCTGTGCCGTGGAGATGATGCACATTGCTGCTCCACGGTATGATATGGACAGATTTGGTGTAGTCTTCAGAGCCTCGCCAAGGCATGCTGATGTTATCATTGTAGCTGGAACTGTTACCAACAAAATGGCACCTGCCCTTAGAAAAGTTTACGATCAAATGCCAGATCCCAAATGGGTCATCTCCATGGGTAGTTGTGCAAATGGAGGAGGCTATTACCATTACAGTTACTCAGTTGTAAGAGGTTGCGACAGATTGATACCTGTGGACATTTACGTGCCTGGTAAATATATTATTATTTATATACTTGGTTTAATAGTTCTTATGCAAATAATACTTATGAGTATCTTACTTTAAACTTTCCTTTACTTGTCAGGTTGTCCTCCAACAGCGGAAGCTCTGCTTTATGGAATCTTACAACTGCAAAAGAAGATTAAACGTATGCAAACAGCTCAAGTGTGGTATAGAAAGTAATTAAAGTTGTTTTTAAACCTAGATGAATAGCCAACGCCAGGCCCTTGTATAATAAAATCTTATAAATTATGGTATCTATATAAAATATTAAATTGTGAACATTATATTTGCAATTTTATTTTCATTTCTGTACAGAACAATTTTGTTGGATAATAAATTTTATTAGAATAAAAATTATATTGGTTTTTTAAAAGAAAAATGGAAAAAAATATTATTTATGAAAATTAAATAGAACAAAAAAAATTATCTAGTGATACAATGTACATAGATTTTTTATTAAAATCAAGTTATTTTTTTGGATTTTAGATAATAATGAGATAATAATTTTAAATGTTATAATGAAATAAAGAGGTATGTTTATCAGTTTGATATAGATAAAAACATCTTTTATTGGACATACGCAAAAAATTTTCAACTCACCTTCTGTACCTGGATACATTTCATCTGACAGCTGATCTTGAATCTTCTTCTAAGCCGCTTCTGATGTGTTTGATTACCACATAGATAAAGTCAGTTTGTATGAATCAATAATTCGACTTTCGGTATCCAATTTGCGAGCACCATTTATAACACTGAAACATCCTGTCGATGTTAATGAACCGTCCACTCAAACACCTTTTCGGATAACACAGCGAAACTTGTCCTCCACATGTTACACCAATTGATATTTACGATCTACAAGATTTTCCTTTCACATTTTGCACCACGAAAAACGTTAGAACGCGCCATTGTAAACTACGAACTCACGACACTCGCATAAGAAAACAAAAGAAAAACACAAATTAAGGGGGTGAGAGAAAAAATTTACCGCAAGGAAAAAAGAAGCACGTCGATGTTGATAGGTATCGGTGAGCAGCTGACATTGAGATACCGCTCTAACTCGATTAAAAGTTGTAATTGCTGTTTTTTAGAAAGATGTTTCGCTCTTTACATCAAAACCGTAAGTTTAATAGTACCTTTATTCGATTTAACGCTCAAATCAAATCCGACTTCTGGAATTTTTAACGGTCGTCCAACTGTCACGACTGTTCGAAACAAACTTGTCTGTACTTGCACGCCCATTTAAAAATCCGCCGTTTTTCCAGGAAATTATTTTCAACGAGGTTTAATCTTGTTAGGACGAAACAATGCAGCAATCGTCAGATTGCAGATTTTGCCTCTGCAGCAGTTCAAACAAAAGAACACGGAAGCCGTTGCTAAAAAAACATCGGCCGATAAAACTGAACCATACAGTCCCTTTCAGAATAAGCCAATGGTAGTAGAGTACGCGTTGGCGAGAATAGACGATTTGTTGAACTGGGGAAGAAAAGGTAAATCGCGCACTATATCTATATATAGACGAATTAACATGTCTAATAAACTTATTATATTTAAATTTAATTTTAGGATCTTTGTGGCCTCTGACCTTTGGTCTGGCTTGTTGTGCGATTGAGATGATGCACATGGCTGCTCCACGGTATGATATGGACAGATTTGGTGTAGTTTTCAGAGCCTCGCCCAGGCAAACCGATTGTATCATCGTAGCTGGGACTGTAACTAATAAAATGGCACCTGCTCTGAGGAAGGTCTACGATCAAATGCCAGACCCCAAATGGGTCATCTCCATGGGTAGCTGCGCGAACGTTGGCGGTTACTACTACTACAGTTATTCGGTTGTAAGAGGTTGCGACAGACTGATACCTGTGGACATTTACGTACCTGGTAAGTACTTTGCACTACTTTGCTTAGCAGTTATCACGAGAATAATTCATAAAAAATTTTGGCTTGCTTTAATGGGGTAGGTTGTCCTCCTAGTGCAGAAGCTTTGCTATATGGAGTCTTGCAACTGCAAAAAAAGATTAAACGTATGCAAACAGTTCAAGTTTGGTACAGAAAGTAAAAACATTTAGTTTTTAACTACAAATAAATACAGTATTGTTAAAGAATTTTATAATAAAATATAAATTGCAGTATTTGTATTTCACTATTTAAAAGTTTGGTTGGTGAATGAGCTTTTTGAAATAAGTCAATAAATTGAATTACAATTTTTTAAAACTCATTTTGATTTAAATAAATTTATTTCATGTAACTTGTTAAAAAGTACAATATGGACAAATAACTTGTTGAGATCTGCACAAGATTTTCATTAAATTATTTACAGTCATAACAGAGTTAATATTCTATAATAGAAATAAAAACTAGAAAAATGAGAAAATTGATATCATATAAGAAAAGAGTCAATTTTAAATATCTTTTGAATAAACCTTTGTCATTTTCATTTTTCAATTTTGTACAAATGCACAATAGTTTTATAAACTTTATTCTTCTAATAAAAATGCTCATAAATCTTTTTACATTCTCACAGCACTTTTATCAATGATTTTAGTTCTTTAGTAATCAACTTTACATAATACATATCTAAAAATTGATGATTAATGAAATAACTTAAATATTAAAACAATTATTTAAATTACAAATTTTCATTTTTATATCAACAAAAACTAATTGTGTTACATATTTTGTTGATAAAAGAAATTTTACCTTGTCAAAAACGATGTTTATGATGTAAGTTGCTAGCTATAAAGCTTGTGAAAGTATTGTATAAAATGAGAAGTAAAATTTACAAATGAAATGAATTTACCAGTTTGAGTAAGATACATTTACATTTAAACAACGAGCCACACACTCATACAAAAGTTGCTTAATCCTATTTCTTCAGAAACACTCAGTTTTTTTCTGTATACAAAAAAATTTTTGTACAACTTTCAACAAACACTTCTTTGAAATTTTGTCTGACTTTAATATTATTTTTTTTTCTTTTTACCTGCTTATTGTAAATTTGTACGTAAGTTTTGGAGTGCAACTTTCTAGTTCATAATCTATAAAATTAATCTCATACATAAAAATTAAAAAAAAAAAACAAAAAAAAAACAAATTTTGATTCTTTTAGATATGAATAAATTTTTGTACATTATCCTTATATGTACGCAAATTATAAGATAGTGAGTCTATGTCTGTACATTATCGCATTGGTTGCGACGTCGAAGCAGGCGAATTATTTGGTAATATGGGCAAGGGGCCGTCTATCCACTGAAGCAAAAGAGAGTGTTGATTCATTTGTGTGCTCTGAAATTGGTCTGTAAGTAGAGTTTGAGAAAATGTTCGGTGCATTTGAAACGTTTCATTTTCACGATTATGATCTCCACATATTCTATGCAAATCTGAAATTTAAAATTTATAATATTTAAGTCATAAGTTTGCTTTGTGTTTAAAAAAATTTAAGTTCACATTTTATTACATACCTTTCAAAATTGCGGTAGCCCATATTTGTACATGAACGTCAGGTATTTTGGATGCTAATTGCATTGCAGGTGTCACCATGTTCATAGATTCTCTATGATTTCCTAATGAAAGGAAGATGTGACCAAGTAGTACTAAACTGCATGATGTTAGTCGATTTAAATCTTCAGCATTTGCCATTTTCAAAGTTTCTCTTAGATATCTCCTGTAATAAGAAGCAATGCATAAATGACTCGAATTTAAAACCAAAACTATTAAAATATTGACAAATTTTATATTTACTTGGCTTCATTATAACGAGCTCCAAAGAAGGCTTGAAGACCTTGTACATAATATGCTGCAGCTCTTATAGAATGCGAGAATGATGGTAATGATTCTGGATTTATCCTTTCCATTAATGTTATTAATTCAGCCTCCTTCCTACCTCTCATGTATACAATTGCTAAATTTAAATTTGCAAATGTCACCAATTCTTGCTCTTGTGTTGTCTAGCAAATATTTAATTATCATTATTAATAAAAGTGGTATATACTTTTACTATATATATTATAAATGTTATTTACATTTAATGTTGCAATAAGTTGAGCTTCTGCTGCTCCTGTACAATCCATAGACATAGCATACAAGCCAAGCAAAACATGTAACTGGGCTTTATGATTTTGAAATAATTTAGGATCATGCCTACATAATTGACAAGCTTGAGAAATTTCAGAAAGTGCTGTACTTCTGTGGCCCATGACAAGTCTACACATGACAATGTGTTCCAGTAGTATAAGTTGAAAGGCTGATAAAATTGGCTTGTTATCAACAACTAAAAAAAAGAATTATTAAAATTATAATTCTATAGTTCTATAATAGTCTTATAATTATTTTTATAGTTTTCACATCTCTTAGTATGATCTACTATTTTAATCTTATAAAAGAACATACGCTTTAAATTTTCTATTTGAGCAAGTGCTTTATCTGTATATTTCTGAGCCTTATCCATGTAACCAGATTGCATAGAGTGTACTACAGACACTAAATATACTAGGATAAAAAGATGCTCCTTTGGCATCCAAATAAACATTTCTCCTATATTGGGACCTACAACAATTTCATCTGCAGGCCAGGATGGAGCCATTATTGCTTGTATACTCTGTTGTAACTGTTTTAGACATGGTTTAACACTTTTTACCTATAGGTTATAACATTACTTTTTAATTTTAATTTTCAACATCTAAAGTAGATATAGTTATAGTTAAAATTGTGTTACCTGTCCAGACACTAAATAATGACAGACTTGTAGTATTAAAAAGTAGACTTTCAAATACTCTTTTTGATGAGGATTACCTTGCCAATTTTCTACTTGATGGCCAGTCGTAACAAGTAATTGTGAAGCTTCTGAAAATTTTTTATCAATCAACAGCAACATACAGCGGCTGAGATAAAACAATACTTTTGTATAGTTTGCATGGCTTATTTGTGAATAGTCAGCACCCACTGCAAGTAATCCCCCTGCAGCTGTTAAATCTTTCTCAGATGCATGTATTTGCTGAAAAAAAAGTTCAAGAAGTGATGAATTGACATTGAATAAATATTAAAATAGCTTATTAAAAATAAATGGTATACTTACAGCAAGTTGAAATATAAGTCTACAGTGCCAATAGACATTGTGTTGTGATAATTCAATAGCCTTGCGTAAAATTGCATGACTCAAACTAGATTGTTGCTGTTGTTCATAAAGTTCCGCTAAAACACTAGCTGCTTCAAATTTTACATCATCAAATGAATTGATTGTTTGACTCAGTGACCACTAAAAAAAAAAAAATAAATTAAATTTTTATTCATACATTTAAATTTATCTGTCTAATAAAAAGGTGTTCAAAAATAATAACTGACATGCACAAAATGTAAATGAAGACTCTTATTGATTAAAAATCAAAATATTAGAATATAAAATGAATTAAAAAATAAAGAGCAAAGTATTCCTGATACTCAAAAAGCTCGCTCCGAAACGAGTTGGCGCGTTATTCTAGCAAAAATCTAAATTCGCGCGCCTGGGTGTGCAAAAAAGAGGTTAAGTACGAAAAGAAGGTAGATGAGCGGGGGAGGGTAGCAAAAAAAAAAAAATAAAAACAAAGATAACGAAGACGATAACGTAGACGATAACATAGTCGTAATAATGATTATGACGAGGGAAACGATGATTATAATAGTAGCAAAAAAAAAAAGATGATAACAATAACAACAAGTAATGAGTGGCTAGTAGAAATAAAAAATAAAGAAGAAAAATAATAAAATAACGGTCGTCGTCGTCGTCTTACCGCGCGTTCGAGATGCGTGCGGGCGAGATCGGTGTTTTTGGTGTGCGTGAGAAGGATGTTGCCAAGCTGTAGATGTGTGCGCGCCTCGACGCGCTGCGGCGGCTTGAAGTTGAGAACAGCCTGGAGACACTGGATGCAGGACTTGATGCTCGGGGGTGTAGAGGTGCGAAAATGCTCGGCGAGCCCGAGAAGCGAGAGATACCAAGCGTCCTGGGTCGACGCCATTTTCGCATGTCCCTAGAACGCGCGCACTAGCTCTCTAGCTCTCAGCCAAGGTGCCGAGGACTAGGCCCCCCCTGAAGACGATTATGATGATGCTGCTGCTGACGCCGCCGCTGCGGCATCCGTTCGATGCGCACTGCCGCCAGCTTATTATACTCGCCCCCGCTGCCCGCGGCTATGCGGCCGAGGATATATGTGATTACACGCCACTGTTATTTATACTGTTTTGCAGCCGATGTTGCAAACGCCGGTCGAGTATAATCTAAGAGTATAATATGCGGCTGCTCCGGTCCAGTCGCAGCTACACTACGTATCAAAGCCTGAGAAAATGAGATGTCCTGATACCAACGCCGCTCGAAGCAAGTATAACGAGTAATACCGAATACGACGTAGTCGTTCAATGAGTTTGTTTCTGCTCTCCTCGCAGCCGATATACCTGGAGGGCTGATTTACACTTACACTCACTAAACACTACTGTGCGGCGGCCCGGTCGCCGCGCACTCACCCCTGACAAGCAAAACAATAGAAGAGATTAAAAAAGATGAGCCAAGAAATAAGCGGAGTTTTTTTCTTGCTCTCTCTCTCTCTTTCTCTTTCTCACAGGCGGAGCAACGGCAATGCAAACGCGAACTACTACACTGGCGCTGCATCTGCGCTGCGTCAGGCAGACTTTTTCACCTCCACTCACCTCAACTCGCGCTTTCTCTCTCACACTCTCCCTCTCTCTCTCTCTCGCCCGCTCACTTTCACGCAACTCCACAATTTGAAGGAATCTACTGCTGCCGACGGAGTAATTTTTTCAGAGTTTTTTTTTAAATCAGCAAACTGGCAGCAAAAAAATAAGTTATTTTGCTGCCAGTTTGCTATTTATCAAATCAGCAAACTGGCAGCAAAAAAATAAGTTATTTTGCATTTTGCTGCCAGTTTGTTATTTATCAAATCAGCAAACTGGCCGTAAGTATTAAATATTAATTCAATACTTACTTCTTAATTGTACAATGTTAGAGTTGAAATAACTTTGACACTTGTAGAAAAATTAAATCAGTCGTACTTTTATTAATTAATCTTTATTATAAATCTTACGATGTATTAGTTTTACGACACCAAAGCATAGCATAAATAATAAAAAATAATTTCAGGTTTGACTATATGCATATTATATAATTATTTAAGCATACAACTTTACACATTATGTAGCTCACAGTGGTGTTTTATGCTTACAAAATTAAGCTTTTTTTTATATTCCAAAACTATATTAATACAAGTTTTCATTTCATACAACGTATCTTTTAATACATTAAAATTGATCCCGATTAGTATATTTTTTAACACTTTTAAACATATATTAAATCATCTACAAAATAAACATACAAATCTCTTGCGCTACAATCCAGTTTATAAATCTTATCTATTATATACTTTTTTTTTAATTCTTCAAAAACATGGTCAGGTACTTTTCAAGCTTGAGTATGTGTGTCATATGTATCAATTTGATCATTTCTAATTGATTTTGATTCCTCCAGCTTGATTATTGTTACTTATTGGCTTATGTGATGATTGTTCTGGAACTTTGATTATTCTCTCCTTGGTACCAGACTCAAGACATACATGAATTTTAAAATATTTTTTTAACTTTTTTTCAGTAACATGCGAGAATTCGCTAATTCAACTTGACCGTGTCAACAAAAATAATAATATTTAAAAACGTAATGATACAATGATTATTCACATGATTAAATGCGGCCCAGAGCGCTCAGATCCGCAAAAAATCGATCAATGTCACGCAAACAAAAGTAATCTGAAAACTAAACAATACTCAAAAAGAAAAGTTGAATTTTACATTTAAAAATAATCTCGCAGTCCAGCTGACACCAAGATTTGCTCAATTACTGTTGCGAGGGTTTCTTGCGCCTGCCAAACAAGTTGCTCAAAACGGAACTTTTCTTATAGTCGCGATCTTTACGTGATCCACCAAAGCTGTGCTCGCTTTCTGAACCGCTTTCAGATGCGCGCCTACCACTGCCGTCCACTACTGAAATATTTGCGGGCGACGTAGGCGACGATGCCATTGGTGGTGGCACATATGGAGGCAAAGAAGTTGGCCTGTTGGCGTACGTATTCATTTGGTGCTGCTGAGGAGATATCTACGAAAAGGTAAATTTTATTTACTATATCTATAATAAAAAAGATTTATCGTTTATAATTTTACTAATATTTTATTCACCTGTCTTGTGTTAGATGGTAAATTTCCATATGCTGTAAAAAAAAATATTCATTTTTAGTTATCAGTTAAAATAAAAAATTAAAATGAAACAAAGAAAAATTTAATTACTTTCGTGAGGACTATTCCAATGTGCTGTCTTATTTGAAGGAGGTGGGGCTGAAGCCGGTAGCGGTGGCACTATTTCTGAAATAAAATTTTTAATAATTGGTAATTTGTTTTATTTTAGCAGTAAGAAGACTCACTTGGAACAATCATTTTACTGGCAGTGCGTATACCTTGTTGTTGGTAATGAGCATTATGATCAACATTCGGCTGTCTATACCAACCGCCATCCTTTGCATTATATTGACCAGATGAACCATTTACACTAACATTTGTTCCCGATGGCTGATAAGATTGCGGCCTTGTCTGTTGCTGTCCATAATGTTCTACATCTGAAAAAGTAAGTGATATTTAAATGCTTGTATAACATTAAGTTAATTAGTACCACGTGATATTTTAAAATTATCGATAAACTCACCGTTGCGCCTAAGCGGCACTGAATTGTCAAAGCTCGGCGATCTTGCGGGTACCGGTGGTGGGGCACCTCTAGGCGGTATCGGCGGTTTATCGCTCGGATGCACCATAAACTGCTGCTCCCTGTGAATAAATTGATCATGCTGCCTAGCTTGCTGTTGTATAGGTTTTTGCATCATGTGATGGTGATGCTGCTGTTGTTGTTGCATGTAATTTTGTAGAAACTCCTTTTGTGGCTGAGTATCCGGTGGCGTTCTAGCTAAACTGTCAGAGTTACGGGCTTCGAGACGTTTTTTATTGTGTTGCTGTTGTTGCTGGTGATGATGTTGGTGAACAGGGAATTCTCCTTGTGGTTTATTTGGGCTAGTGGGTACATCACGTCTGATCACCGAGTTTTTGCGTTCCATCTCAGGCGTCGATGCATGGCTGCTGCCGGTCGATGGTGCATCGTCCACATGATCGGGTGCCAAGTTCTGTTTTACAAGTTCGTTAAATTTGGCCGTTAATGTGATATTAAGTAATGTTAAAAAAAAATATTAATCATTACAGATTTATATTTACCTTATGTGAATCATCATAACTCATAAGTTGCAGACTAGGCGGCAATTTTGCATGGAATGAAATTTTGTTCACCCAGTCTTCCATCTCCTGTTTATTCGACGATAAAAATAAAAATTCGGAGCCATCTGTACATTTTAGTCTGAATACATTTTTCCGTTTAGTGTAATCTTCGGCTTTTTCGCAAGTAGCATTAAATATATTTATTGGCGCTGTAGCAGCTTTACTTGACTGGAAGTCATCAGTATCTTTAAAGAAACACAATAGTTGTCCACACAAAACTGAAATTTAAAATATTTATTTATTAAAATATATATATTTTGAAAAATTCAATATACATTATAAAAAAAAATCTGATACATTTATTAATAATAAGTTATTTACCTGTATAATAAGGTTTCCACGAACGAACAGCTGCTTTTTTGCCACCACTTTGAAGCTCGTGTTTTCTTTCTAATACACCTTGTATTTCAACGGGAGGTAAAGAGCCAACATTTTCTATTCGCTGATGTTTCCTGAAACTTTGTGTTCTTCTCCTAGTGGTAAAGCTTGGCGTTCTCTTTGGTTTTTTAGTATCTACTTTCATACTTTCAGCGCGTTTAATGTCAGCAGCAGATGCTAATTATAATAAAAAAATTATTTATAACATATTTTTAACAAGTTATAAAATTAATACTTTTATCATGAAAACTTACTTCGTCGAAGTCTGTCACTCAGCATGTGATGTAAACCTCCATATGATTTGTTAGGTGTACTATTTTGTGAATTATCGCTATTGTCACCCTTTAATTGTGCCGAAGAACTAAAACAAATACATACGTTTAAGTTTATTCATAATTTAAAAAATTATACATTAGTATAAAAGTATAATAATACCTGTCTATCGAAGCTTCGTGGTCATACGTTCCATTCATTTCGTCCCTCGATACGTGACGTGGACTTTCAATATATCGTCGACGCTCTTCTTCCCGTTTTCGCTCTTCCGTAATTCTTTGTACTTCTTTCCGTTTACGCTCCTCGAGTCGTGCTTTCTCGACACGTTCTTTTTCTGCTTGACGTGCAGCCATTTCTGTCTCGAGCTGTTTTTGGAAAGCTTTTTCCAGCTAAAACCAAATTAAATAATTGTTATTTAAAGAAAAAATTATAAAAATTGTAAAATAAACTTTTTTCTTGTAAATTATTTAACGAACCATCGTAATTCGGTTGAGTGCATTGAATTTATCTTCCTGAGCCTCGATAGTTTTTTCAAAATCTTGATGTTTCATGATAAGTTCTTCAACTTGTGCAATAGAATCGCCAAGTTGTTCATCCTTCAACATTGGCTCCCTACTTGCCAGCCAATTCTCCAGCATCTCCGCTTCGCGCTTGAAAGCCTGTGTATCGAGATTCTGCTCGTAGATGAGTTTTCTGCGCTCCCAGGTATCTTCAAGTATTTGGCTTCTCTGTCTCAGCACGGCAACTTTCTCTTGGATTTCCTTGGCAAGGAAATGACCTTGTTGCACAAGTTTCTGTCCGGCCTCATAGAACTTGGCGAAAGCGTCATCATGAGCTTTGATCTCGGTCCGGTATTCCCAATGTCGTTTGATCAGAGCCTCAGCGCCAGGTACATCGCGTGCTAATTCCGGTGCGGTTACCTTTGCCACCATTTCATTAATCCAGGATATGAGGTCTCGGTATTCGTCAAAGTACGCTTGTAGTTGTTCGGCCTGCACAAGTTTGCTCTTTCGCTGTGCAGCCTTTTCCAACAGATCGTTCCACGCTTCGTCTACCTGCTCGTGCTTGACCGCAATATGTTCTGTCGCATCTGGAAATAGGCCGGCTAACCTCGAAGCTTCCTCCATTACTGACTCGACCTAAAATTTCAATAATCAAGTTTACACATCAATGTGATTTGAAACTTTTCTGTCATAAAATAGATTGTTTTACAAAATTATCACTAACCTGTTCTTTAACTGCTTTCAAATCAGTGTCCAAGCCTTGATGTTTGCGAACGAGGGCCTGTATTGTTTCTAAGTCGTGGGCGTATTCATGATCGGAACCTAAAGTCGCTTCCTTTTCTTGAATCCAAGAGATCGTTTCGTCAGCCGTGCGATCGAATACATGTACTTGTTTCGCACCTGCAAGAGCTTCTTGTCGGGCATGAGCTAATTCTTTCAAATCTTCCCATTGCTGTTTGGTCTCGTCAATTTTCGAATGAATTTTTCCTGACTCCGGATTCTTTTCTTCAATCAGTTTCTGACCTGCTTCGATTATTCCTGTCATACGATTTTCACTACTGATTAGACTCGAAAGGAAGTTGTCAAACATTTGAATAAGCAGTTCAACATGTTCTACGTCACAACCATAGTCTTCCGAAGCCGCGATCTTTAATAAAGAAAATAAATTTCAAACTAAATCTCTTTAACAAAAATTATATATTTTTTTTTCTAAATTTTTAATGAACTACGTACCGTTGTTTGATCTCCGATCCATTCTATAACTTGATCAGCTTGCATGATAAACCTGTGATACTTTTCGCTTTCAAGCAACCTCTGTGATCTTTTTTCTTTAAGATTCTGCAATTCTTCAAATTTGTGCTCGATCTCCGACATTTTATAAGCAATATTTTTACTATCAAAATGATGCCTTTCTATCAATCCTTTAGATAATTTTTTCAGATTCTCGACTGTACCCGTGAAGCCAGAGAGATCACGCTCTACGCCTTCAAGTTTTTTAAATAGCGATTGAACCGAATCTTCATCTTTACCATAATCCATTGAAGTGAGCAATGGCTGTTTCTCTTTAATCCATTGTTCAGCTTCTGCAGCCTCGGCATAAAACTAAAATGCAATATGTTAAATCTCTTTTTTTCATAAAAAAGAAAATCTTTAGCGCAAAAATAAATTATTACCATCTGAGATTCCACGGCATCCAGAAGCCTGAGTTTCCTAATACTTGCAAGGTCTCGAAGATGTATAAGTTTTTCTTGGAGTTCTCGAGATAGAGCTTCAATCTTTTCTGAAGCAAAGTGGCCACTTCTGACCATAGCAGTAGCGCGACTTGCTAAAGAAGAGACAACTGGCTCACGCGAAATCAGTTCAGCTTCGAGAGCGTGATGTTTTTTCTGTAACCGCTGTACCGTCGTTAGAGAGCTACCCAAGTCTTTACTACCTGCTAGCACCTCTTTTTCGGATAGCCAGTGAAGTTCGTCCTCTACGTCCCGCGCAAACTGATGTAACAGCTTTGCATCTTCGAGGTTGTCTCTTCTTATCTGTATTGGTTCTTGCAGTCCATGGTACCTTTAAAATAAAAGTAAATTTTAGTATTCTTCTACTCATAAACATGTTTCATTGTTTATTCTGAATATCTTACCTGCTTATGATAGTCGCAGCTCTTTCTTGAATTTCTTCGCTCATGAAGTGTTTGGCGCGATGGAAATTTGCTGCAGTTTCCTTAATCGATTCGCAGGCTTCGTTATGACTCATAACGTCATTTTCTAAGTTTGTGTGCCTTTTTAACAGATTAGCGACGCTTGATAAATCTTTTCCATGATCTTCAGATTGTAGTTGGGTCTCGATCTCATCCATCCATGCTTCGAACTCGTCAAGTGTGCGACTAAACAGAAGCGCCTGGTAGGCATCATCGAGTCGTGTCTTTTTTAACTTGCTCGTCTCCTGCAAAAGTTCCCATTCGCCCTCTAATTCATTTACACGATCTCGTATTTCCTTGGAAGCAAAATGATTTTCTTCAACAAGTGCATCACCTACAAGATACAAAACGAAATTATAGATTTTTTTCTTAAATTTATAAAAATTTTTGTCGTTGATATCAAAACTTACCCTCATTAGAGACAGCAGAAACACGTCCCTTGTTAGCAGCTAACTCACTTTCAAATGCCACATGTTTTTGTATTTTACTTTGCAAATTCGTGGAATCTCTGTAGCTTTCATCGCTTGCTACCTGTTGCTTCTCATGTAACCAGCCTTCAACCTCAACTACATTTCTGAGGAACTGATGCAAACGCTGACTCTCTACTAATTTATTACGACGAGCCTGTGCACTGCTCTTGAGTTTATCTCGTCGTCCACAGACGGCGGTCAAACGTGATTGTATGCTCGGAGCATCAGCGTGGCCTTCGGATAGAATGACATTCGCAAACTTCTCTAGGTCTTCTATGCGACCCAATTGGGAGTTTAGCATTTTTTCGAATTCTTCGTGCTTGCGCATAAGTTTTTCCACTCCAGATAATGAATCCCCAAGATCGTCATTATTTAAGAAGGCCTCTTTTGTTGCTAGCCAGCTGTCAGCTTGGTTTGCCTGCAGAAAATTATTTTAATTTTAATTTCAATTTTTTAAATTACAACTCGGTAAAATAATATTTAATTTTTCATACTTGTTCTTTAAATAGCTGTAACTGATGCGCCTGGTTGAGTTTTTGTTTGACCGAATGCCAAGCATCATTAAGTTCCTGCTGCAATTTTTCTAGATGATTTAAGCTCTCTTGAATAAACTCGCCCATGGGAATAAGTTTACTACCGTGATCGGCGAGAGCTTTAAACGTATCCTGTCTACCATCAATTTCTGCTTTACGTTCTTGGTGAAGTTCTAGCAGAGCTTCGGCTTCCGCAATGGTTGCAGGAGATTCTGCTTCGTTCATGCGCTTGATTGTCTCCGCTACCCAGATCTCGAGCTCGCGCATCTCTGCTCGGAACTTATGCAGCGTGTAAGCCTGACTAAGATTTGCGCGTCGCTCACTCGTCAAACGCTGTAACTCATTCCAGTTAGTTTCCAGCTCTGAGAGGATAGCGTTTATTTGAGCAGCATTTTCAGGATATTTTTGTGAAAGCTTTCGTGCTTCACTTTGATGCTCCTAAAATTTTGAATAAGACATTAGTTACAATTTTTTTTAGCTTTATTTTATTTTAATATTATTTATATTTCAGCTTACTCTCAGTTTTCCTTCAATTGCTGTCATATCTCTTTCCATTGCTTCTTGTTTACGCTGCAAATGATCAACACCAGCCAAGTCTTTACCAACATCGGTTGTATTCATCGCTAAGGATTTTTCCACTACTCTTTGATTCGTATCATCAATATCTCTGTTAAATAGATGAATCTCAAGAGCTCCAGCTAAAGATTCACGATATGCTTGTAATGCTCCTTCTAGTCCAAGCCACTTTTTGTTTAAAATATCCCTACGTTGCTGGATTGTTCGAGTTTCTTCATCATTACCCTATACAAAAAGAAAAATTATTAGGTACTTCATAATTACGAATGATACAATTATTCAGGTACAACTAGAAATAAAATATTTACCTGATTGATCACTTTATCTGCCAAAGCATTAATTGTTCTTATTTTTGCATCGTCAACTCGCATATCACTATCAACATCATCAAGTTTGCGTTGTAAACTTAAGCAGTGTTCGTAGTCTTTTCCAATATCACCAGCCTGGACCATCATTTCTTTGTCACGTATCCAGGCTTCAATTTTCTCAACCTGGTTATTAAAATCTAGAATATCTTGTGCTTCCTCTAAGCCTCTACCACGATTTTCAGATTCAATAAGAAGTCTCAACCAAGACGACATTAGATGATCCAATTGTTGACGAATTTCTGGACTTGCTGGGTGTTTTTTCTTTAATAAAGTTTCTCCTTTAACTACAAAAAAAAAAAGAAATTCAATGAATAAGTTATTAAAAAATTACGTAACAAACAGTTTATGTAAATTTAATCAAAATCTATAATTACTTTTAATTTCTTCAATTCTACTCTGGTTAGCAGCCAGTTCAGCTTGGAAGGCCTGGTGTTTTTGTAGCTTTTTAATTTTGTCCTCAAGACTAGACACTTGACCTTTAGATGCTTCAGCCTCGAGTTTTTTTTGTCTCTCGCCGATCCAAGATTCGGCCTCACCCACGTCGCGAACAAACTGCGCGTATAACAGATCTGCTTCGAGGCGGGCGCGGCGTGTGACGCACAGCGTTCGAATACGCGCTCGTCTCTGGATCACCTCATCCAGTCGCTTGGCTATTGTGCGAGCTTCGAAGTGATTTTGTGACAGTAGCTTTCCACCATGTTCTTGCAAAGCACTCAGCTTGTCCTCTTGCGTGAGCAGTAGTTTCTCAAATTCGTTATGTTTCTTCATCTGGGCGTCGACTTCTTCGACAGACACACCAATGTTATCATTATTTAGTGCAGCTTCCTGAGTCGTAGATAGATTGTCAAGCTGTTTAGCATCTCGTAAGAAGAAATGAAGATCGATCAGTTGATCCAAGTGTATCTTTTTCTGCTGCCAGGCATTATGTAGCTTTTGTCGCTCATCCAATAATTGGCTACATTTTTCTTCAACCTCCTGCAATAACAAAATAATTTTTTTTATGTTTATTACAAAAACGTTATTTATTTAAATAGTGATATAAAATTTGGTACATACACTAGCGGCGTAATGACCCGTTTGAACCATCGCTTCACCAAGATCGAGGACAGAGCTAAACGTATCTTCTCGAGCCTCAATTTCTCCTTTCAACGCTTCATGCTCGGCCTTTAAATTTTGAGCGCTCGCTGCATCGCGAACATTTTCTTGCGTTGACATTGTCGCGCATAATCCAGCTGTCCAGTTCATTAAATCTCGAACCTAGTTTAAATTGAAAGTTAATGAAAATCTATTTATAATCCGAAACGTTGTACAACCGTGAGTCGAGAAAAAATCAACGTACCTGAGTTAAGAATCTCTGAAGGTCGCAGCTGGCCTGAAGTTGATCGCGACGATGGGCTGACTGTTCCTTAAGCTCTTCCCAATTTGCAAGAACAATCTTTTGTTGCTGATCTATGTGAGCGGCATTATTTCCCGGGTAAAGAGCTTGCAGTCTAGCAGAATCTTCAACGAGCACTTGGAGTTGTGCTTCCAAAGCTACCAAGTCATTTTCAAAACCCTCGTGACGTCGTATCAGTGCTAGCACCGAATTCAAATCGCGGCCCAAATCATCGGGTAGTGCAGCCTTCTTTTCTTGAATACGTGAAAGCGCTTCAGCTACATCGCGATGGAACCGATGAATCTCGCCCGCGGCTTGCAATCGCTGCTCTCGGTTACGCACGAGTTTCAATAAATGTTGCCAAGACTCGCTATGAAGAATATCAACAATAATAAATTATTTCTATCGTTATACTCGATACCCTCAAGTAGTTATTTTAGAATCCAAAATTAAAAAAATTAAAAAAAATTATGTATGTTACAAAATTATCTTGAACACAGCATACCCAAGCATATAATTTGTTATTTTAATGATTGTATAATACAGAAAATCGCACACCCAAACTTACCAAACAGATGCATGCAACTGTTCCACCTCGAGCACTGGATTGTCCTCACCATTTCTAATGCATTTATGTACAAAAAATTTGTTAATGTTAGTACACCCTTATCCCCGTTAAAAACACCTGACAATGTCACACCTTAACTAAAAAAGCTTAGAAATTTAAAATATTTCATTTCAGGAAATGAATTTTTTTTCTCAACGTATTATTATTATTATTCTCATGCAAAGTTAAACAAATAAAATTAAAACTACACCATAATGTACAATAATAAAAATCAAAAAACAAACAAAAATAACGCCAAAAAGACCCAACAATAATATTATTCTGCTCACCCAAGTTGTTCTTGACGTTTTTCAATATCTTGGATGTATGGGCTTTCGTTGGCAATGAGTTTCTTAGCAAGCACTTGGCACTGATTAAATCTCTCAGAGCCGGCTTCTATTCGATGCTTGAAATCGTTGAACTTCGACTGAAGAAGCAGCAAGTGCTCATAATCTTGACCGTAGTCCTCGGAAGCAGCGGTCTGTTCCTGTTCTTTGATCCACTGTTCGAGCTCACGACTCTCGAGGAAGTACTCATGACGATACATGCTCTCCATAAGGCGCTGTTGACGCAGAGCTGCAAGTCGTTGGAGCGATTTCACCTGCTGGGCAATTGCCTGTTGTTTGTTCGCGATGGCTTTGCTATCGGGATGTTTGGCGTTGATCATTGTGGCGGCCGTGTTACCCATCTCCGTTACAATACCGTTGTAAGTGTCCAATTCAAGCTCCAAAGCCTTTTTGAAAAATCGTAATATAATTTTATTTAAATATTCAAAGAAGCTACAGGAAAATTGTATTCGTACATACCTTATGCTTGGTCAGCAGTTTTGTGGCTGCATCGCGATCTCTTCCGTAGTCGGTCGAGCTGAGAACGTCATTTTTCTCAACCAACCAGCTTTCTACCTCTCCTGCTTCGAAGAAGAATTCTTGGGCTTTTAGCGATAGATCGAGTGCATGACTGCGCTCTGCTGCTTTCTCTTGAAGATGCTGCCACGCATCATTTAATGTGTCGCACAGTTCTTGGATCTATATTTTAAATAAAAAATTATGGTTGAATGGCAAATTGAAAGAGACATTTTTTTTTTATACAATAAGCCTCAAAACACGTAGTACAAGTACTAGTGATTGGGAATTAAAATATAAAAGGCCATATCAATTTAGTGGGTACAATAAATTTTTGAATATTTATCATGCGCGAACATTGACAGCCAAAGTTCGTGAATTTTCGGAATATAAAAAAAAAAAAAAATTATATTTGTGTGGCATAACGAAATCTCTTAGTGACATAAAGAAAACAACAGTGATATAAAAAGCCATGAGCACAACGTGTAATAAGCACTCACTAAAAATTTGCGTTTTTTCTAATTAACAACGCATTAACCAAAAGCCCACGCTACTGTATTTTGACGTTTTTGCGTGAGCTTTTGGATTCGTCTTACCTCAACCGAATGAAAAGATGAAATAGCTCCCAAGCTATATGTAAAAATCACAACATTGTATTTACATTTTATGTAAATCTTTTTATGTACTTTAATTATAATGTGTATGTTTAGTGACACCCCAGATTATAAAACATTTTCTGTGCATTAATTTTTGCAAAAAATATCAATGTGCGGCAGTGTATCGCTTTTTATTTCAAACGTGATTTTAAATATTGATAAAAATAAAGTAACATCGATTAGATTTCGTAAAAATAGTAATAAAAATTATTTTTTTGACTGAAGAAAGTATTATATCTGGGATGTTAAGAAATTATATTTAATCATATAACAAACCTTCTTTCGTTCCGGATGCGATTGGTCAATGAGAGTCTGACCGGATGCTAATGTTTTCATGATCATTGGTTCATGGCCTGTTATTTCCGCCTCGAATTTCTTATGCTTTTTATGCAAAGATTGTGTTTGATGCAAATTTTGTCCCATCATGGTTGATGAAGCTTGAGGTAAATGGTCATTGATCCATTGTAATTCCGCATCTAATTCAAAACCAAATTTGTGGAATCTCAAACTTTCCTCCAACGCCTCACGCCGGCGCTTTGCCGGTTCTTTAAGACCATGAAACCTGCAAAAAACAATTATAAATTTGAAAAATGTAGAATTAAAAAAAATTTAATTAAAATATCTCTTATGACGTACTTCTTTTGCGTTGCTTGACTAGTTTTCAATATATTAGGAGCATCAAAATGTCCTTCGTGAGCCATTTCTTGGCCCATTGTTACCAGATCATTGACTTTTTGTTCCCACTGCATTAATTTTGTTTCAAGGATCTGGTGTTTCTTTAATAGATCCTTGCAGCTACGCAAGTCTTTGCCTACTTGCTTACTCGCTAAAGCATTATCAATTTCTTCAAGATCAAGACGAGCATCTTCTATTATGCGATTATAGCCATGCTGTGCTGCTGCTTGGCGTAATCGTCTTCCTTTTTCTAACGATCGGACGACCAGTTGGTCCCATTGTTCATTTAAGTCTTTTAAGATTTTTCCGACGTCTTCAGATCTAAAATAATTTACGTAAGGATAAGTCACAGATTTAAATTATATCGAATATAAATAAAATGAAAAATTACCTATAATTTTCTTCAGATATTAAAGCTTTTCCAGCCTTGTTAACAGCTCTTAGCTGGCCCTCATTAGCTCTAAGTTCTCGCTCAAAAGCTTCGTGTTTTTGAAGTTTGCGCTCAAGATTATTTAAATCTCGATAAGTCTCGTCTGAAGCAGTTTTCATTTTATCACTCAACCAGTCTTTCAAGTCATCTACTTCTGCTGAAAACTGTTGATAATATTCAGATGCCTTCAGGGCAGCTCGTCGACGTTGAGCTGCCTCTTTAACAGCTGCACGACGTGCCAATACTTGATTCCGTTTCTCATTAATACTGTAAGCAAATTTATTTTACTAATTAAAATTTTTTTATTTTTATATAAAAGCTATGGGCATTAATTTAACTTACTTGTTTTTATCATAATGGTTTTGCGCGATGAGTTTGTCTGCAACATCGCTAAAAACCTTCAAACGATCATCTTGCGCATGGAGAGTATTTTCAAATTTGTCGTGTTGTTTTAATAGGGCTTCAACATCGTCAAGTGACTCGCCCAGATCACCAAATTCTAAGAAAGTTGCATGAGAGCTTGTCGTAGCATCGATTTGATCGGCTTCTCGGTTGAATTGCTGAAGCTCAAGACATTGATCTAGCCAGCCTTGTTTAGCCATCCAAGTTTTTTCTACAGAGTCATATAAGCCACGAAGCTTATCGTGACGTTCTTTTACTTCGGTAAGTGATGGATTTCTCAATAATAATTGACCTCCAAGAGCTTCAACTTCCCGGAATCTAATAAATAAAAAGTAATATTTTAATGAGAAAGCTTTACAAAACAACAATAAAATTGTTTACTAAAACTTACTCGTCCTTTTTCGTCTTGATTTCTTCTCCAAGTTCTAAGTGCTGTTTCTTGAGCCGTTCAGCAGTTGCAATATCTCTAACCGGCTCTTCAACTTTCATTGTTTCGTGAGTTTCCGTTGCCCAGTTAATCAAATTTTTGGAACTGTTCATGAAAATTTGTTGGCCAACAGCATCCTCTAGTCTAGATCGTCTTTCTATCGCTTTGTTCTGAACTTTGTTCCACAAATCGCGAATTTCATTTTGTCTTGCATTAACATTATTCAATTCATTTGGATATGTATTTTTGACACTGTTAGCCAATAAATTGACTTTTCGGACCTGTTGAAATTAAAAAATGTGATTTTATATTGTTTTAATAATTATAAATAATAGTAAATAAAAAAAAGAATAAATTAACATACTTTTTCTTCGACTGGTGCAAGTTCTCTTTCCAGGTGTTGATGTCTTCTTTGTAAGGCCTGTACAGTTTTAAGATCAGGACCAATCTCAGCAGTATCGAGTTGCATGATTTTCTCAAGCATCCAATCATGTGCTTCGTCACAGGTTCGATTGAATAACTCAACACTCGAGGCGCCCTCAAGGCTTTTTTCCTTCTGCGTCTTGAGCCAGTTGAGATGATCCCAAAGTTGATGTATATGCCTTTGACGAGCGCGTACCTTGTCCAGTTGGCTATGGCCTTGCTTGACAAAATCATTGACAGCTGTGTCAATTGCTTCGACACGCTTACCCGAGGCTGAAAGATCCGTGAGGAATTTTTCGTATTTGCGTCTGGCTGTCTCGACGTTGTCTCGCGAGTCATCGGTTTTGAGCATCTTCTCGCGGTCCTTAATCCACTTCTCAAAATCGTCACACTCACGATAGAAGCCGTAGAGCCGGATCGCATCCTCGAGTAGAGCGTGTCGACGCTTAGCAAGCTCTTGCAACTGAGCATAAGTTTCATTGATCTTCTTCATGCGCTTTTCGAGACTCTCGGCGTCGCTGGGCGTTGGTCTGCGATGGGCTGGTTTCACAGCCGAGCGAGTCGATTTGGTACGCCGTATCGGCACCACTTTTCTCACCATACGTGTCTTCTTTACGCGCTGCTTTGATTGCACACGTTCCAGCTTTCGTACCTGCACTTGGATCACCTTCGGTTCGATCTCACGCACGTAAGTCGCCGGTACAAAGCCGTCTGTGCCGTCGGCTTTGCGCACACTCCACCAATCAGGGTTGGTCTTGTTGAGTAAAAGCATTATTTCACCTTTGCCCATCGCCATGCCCTGTCCATTGAAAGGATACAGACTGCGAACTTGTGGCACAAGTCTGTCCTCGAGAACAATTCGTGGCTCGGTACGTTCGATCACTTCTTCAACCCATTCGTCCTGTGGTACCAGTCTTACCTCCTGTGTCCATTCATCTTGTTCAAGCTCCGCTAAAGGCTCGGCCTGCTCGTTTTCACCAGCTTGAGCTTGGTCTAGATGTAAGGCCGACACGCCAGCACGTTGGAGGCGCTCTGCCTGTGCATTCAAAGATTGCAGATCACCCTGGTAGGCATTGAGTTCGCCTTCAAGATCTTTGTGTCGCTGTAGAAGAGCCTGAGCCGAAGGTTCGTCCACTCCGTAGTCCTCGGAGGCCACAAGAGCCATTTTTTCTTTCATCCAGGAGTCGGCTTCGTTCGCATCTGCACCGAATTGCAACGCTTCCGCAGCCTCCTCCAACTGCTTTTTTCTCAATGCCAGCAGTTCTTCAAGAACTCGCCAATGTTCTTGCAGCGATTCTAGTCTATTTTCGATTTCTGGAGCTGAAGGATGCTGTTCCTGTACAAGCCTTCTACCCGCTTGACATAATTGCTCGGACTTGGGTTTACGCGTCTTGGCTTCATCTTCTAAAGCTTTGTGCTTTTGTTGTAGCGATATGAGTGCTCTTAGATCCTTGGCCAGTATTCCCGCTCGACAGATTCGCTGCCGATCTACCAGCCAAGATTCCTCATCTTCATGGTCCTGTAGAAATTGGAAGAAGTTTCGCGCATCTTCCAGTCTTGCCTTGCGTTCTTTACTGTACTCGCCTGATAAAAATGACAGAAAAAAATTAGATTTAGATTTAAAAAATCTAACATTATGGAACTTCTTACTTAGACGGCTAGTTGTATTGACTTACCTAGTTGACCGTAGGCCTTGTTGAGCTGTTCAAGCTTAGCTTCGAGTAGCGCAGCCTCTTTACATATAACAGGTGCGCCCTGAGGAGTCTGTGCTTGCTGGGCCTGGGCTGCCACTTGGGTCTGCACCTGAGCCGCCTGCCTCACGAGCCTACGCTGACTTTCCCCAAGTGCGGTAACTTGAAGTTCTTGCAAGCTGTGCCTCTGGAGTAGATCCTCAACACCGAGCAGATGTGGTCCGACCTCGGTACTCTGAAAGCTGAGCTGCAGCTCCTGAACTGTGGCGAGGGTAGTCTCGATTTCGCGCATAAGACTCATGAGGGCGCACAGCGCCGAGAGATTGGCCTTGTGCCGATCAAGAAGACCAAGCAGCTCCCGCCAGCGTTGCAGCACTTGCTGCTCTCGAGTGCGCACACGCTCGAGACCGTGGTAGTTTTCGCGCACGAGCTCCTCCGACATGTTGGTGAGGTCGTGGAAACGTTCCTCGCGCGCGAGTATGTCTGCGCTGATGGCCTCGTGTTTCTTGACCGTGGCATCCACCTGGGCGAGGTTGCTGCCATATCGCGGGTCCGAGAGCACCTGGATCATTTCCTTGAGGTAGCCTTCTCGGAGCACGCTCTTGCGCTCGAATTTGTAGTTGAGCTGCTCTAGTCTTTCCTGGCGCAGCAGTTCACCGCGCAACGCTACTTCGCGACGATGCTCCGCTCGTTCCAGCTCGATCCAGCGTCTCTCGATGTCGTTGACCAGCTGACCCTCCTGTGGCACGAAAGCTGGCTGATTCAGAGATTTTAGTCGGGTGTTTATGTGGAAATACAGGGCCTCGATCTCGGATCGCTCCTTGTACTTTGGCGGCTTCTCTATCGTCCGGTACTGCTTGAACGCGAGCAGCTCCCGCTGTATGCCCTCGAGGGAATTTGGAAAATTACGATCCTCCAATTCCAGCGTCTTTGCCTTTATCCACTCGAGAAGGTCGGTCGTGAGTTTACTGTAGTGGACCTTCATCTTGTCTGCATCCATCATTTGACCCACGATCTGACAAATTAAATCCAGGTCAAAATAACTATTTTTTTTTTTTTGTTACCGATCGCTAAAATTAATCATACTCACGTTTGCAATACGCTTGCCGCTTTTGATCTCGTTTTTCATGCGGGCAAAGGTGTGATAGTAGGAGGCGACATAGGTCATGATGGATTTTTCGTCGGGCCTGGCTGTATCGACATCTTCCGCGTCGAGCAGCCGGGGTATCCCGAGCTCCGAATTTGCTACGTCGAAGGCGTAATTCAGATTGTCGATGTGACGACCCGGTTGCAAATCTGACCAGGTTACCAAATCTGGCCGATGTGCGTGGATCAGGGCGTTGAATCCTAAGCCGCTTCGCCATGATGCTGAAGGTTAAATTAAACGTTAGATTTTTTTTTTTAAATAATTACACTGCACATTTGACGTATAAAAGATTTCAATTCTACGAAAATCTTAATAGTTTGATCGTACGAGGAAAGTGAAGTTAAAAATATAAAATGTTAGCGATGTATCCGTACGTATATGTATGACGGTAATCAGGAATTGAAAGAAAATATAATTATAAGTGACGTTATCGGGTAGAGCTGCATATAATAGTGTTTAGGAAAAAAAAAATGATATAGCATATAAGTACGTTCTTTGTAATGTTCCAGTAATAAAAAAAAAAAAAATGAGTAGCCGCGTTCAACACGCGTTCAATTGTTCGTTAAGTAAGTAAGTGGCAAAGTGTTTAATTGCCAGTTCTGCAGCAAATCGTAATTTATGTTTTACTCTATGTTATGACCGATACTTTATACGTATAACTGCTTCTTATTGTCGTCGCAATGAAAAAAAAAAAAAAAACAATTCATTCCTTTTTATCAAGAGTCTATTAATAATTTGCAGTCTCGTTGACTATTCAATCGATAAAGAATATTTCGAATAAGCATAAATCGATCAATTTAACTTGATGAAAACAGCGAGTTTTAAATTAATCCAAGCAGACCTTGACTCGTTAAAAAAAAAAATTGACAAAAAAAAATCGATCAGGCCTCGTGAGAGAATACACAAAAAGCGAGAAAGCATAGATAAGGCTTCGAAATAAACAACACATTCCTCGGGTGAAGATAATAGTTTCCAGTTACCGCAAATATATATAAGCCATCAGCAATATTGCGATAAGAATATTAAAAAAAAAAAAAATGTTGTGAATAATAATGATGAAGCTTACTCGTGAAATCTTGTATATTAACGCTTGGATATCCGTTAGTTTTACGCTGGCACCAAAGTAGCAGCGCGTCCTTGGCCGATTTTTTCTCGCTGCTCTCGTTCTCCTCGTCTACGTCGATTTCGATCTCTTGGATTTGGAAGCGCAGGATTATCGTCCATATCAGACCAAGTATGAGTCGTGGATTCCCATCGACTATGTCCTCTGCACCTATACTCTCCAGTCGGACCTACATACCCGTGGGAATAAGAAAACAACAACAAAAAAAAAGAATGAATATAGAGAAGTAGAAAAAAAAAACGAGTTGAGAGAAGAAGAAGAAGAATTAATTGTAATTGACGCGGCTCAAGGTCGTTCTGGCTTATAAAGCGTCGACCGATAAAATTAGATTGCAACAGCAGTTTAAATGCAAAACTCCGACGGCTGGCAATAATATTCATAGACGCCACGCGTAAAGGGGGGGGGGGGAGGGAATTAACATGTTAGCAGCTTTGCCTGAGGAATGCATGAATTTTATGCAAATATCGCGGATGTTACCGTTTGTTAAAGAGCAAAAACCGGAATTTTAATTAGGTGTAATGGGTATATAGGCCTCCTTTTCCCTGCACACACATGTCTCGCATACATATATTATAATCTACATACACGTGGCTTTCATCAGCTTATCCTACGATTAATTGATATTTTCGGGCGACGAAATATCGTAAATATATTTAAGTATATAGACATATATATATATATATATATATATATATATATA